>VMBQ01001810.1:132836-163642 GCA_007657795.1 Dreissena rostriformis | reverse complement strand
CAACAGACCAACCAACAGACCAACCAACAGACCAACCAACAGACAGGGCAAAATTAATATGTCCCCCAGTATATACTGGTGGACATAAAAAGGTAGGGTTGGCATTGCAAACAAAATATAATGCTTGGCCTAAGAGAGCTTGCATGCAGAAAACTACTTACAATATTAAATGTTTATCTTTTAATGATAACAAATTACGTTCCATTAAGCTTATATGGTTCATAACTTGGTATTATTGATTGTTTTAATGACCAAAGGTTGTTGTAAACTTAAATTCACTTGTATTCATCATGTTTTCTTCATTTCTTGAAAAAACATGCTACTTATCAAAGTCATTTATTGTCATTTAAGAAGCTAAAAGACTGCAGTTTACAAAAGATGAGCTTTCATGTATTGATGTTGCATGTTCTGATATCACTAAAACGATAATGTACTATTGATCCTCTTTAAATCACAAATTACAATGAAGATGAAGGTACTAATGAGTTGGTCTCTGGGAAAACAGGACTAAGACTGAGTACTAAAGATATCAAGTTCTGGTTAAGTATGATTAAGTAATCTATGGGGGATAAATATTAAATAAAATTTGAAATTGGGTGTTCATGTTTCTGATGCCATCACCAGTTTCATCATCACTGCCACCACCCATCACCACCACCACCACCACCATCATCATCATCATTGTAAACCATCATCATCATCATCAGCATAAACAGCAATATAACACTATCATAGTTTGTCTTTAATGGTTGGAATCATATAAAAAAAGAAACTTCAACCTGTGTTAAGTTTTAAGGTTGCACTTTAGCCAAACTTACAAGCTAAACTAAGTCATCTCCTGGCAGCCATATTTTTCAACAGACTGGAGCCAATTTCGAAATCAATTGAAATGTCATCAGAACAAACATTCTGAGCAATTCTAATGAAGATTAGGAAGAAAATGTGACTTTAAGAATTAAATAGTGATAGTGTTTTTTTGTTTTTTTTACTTAGACATATTAGGCATCCTCCTTGAAAGCAATGGGCTCTAATATGATTAAGGATGCACCACAATGTTTCTTTTAATACTTCTGCACAATGAAAAAGACCCTGTTTTAAAAACTTTTAAAAACACGGTCTTCCCAAAATGANCCAGCCACCGAACCAGCTTTAAATTCCAGAGGCTGAAAAAGCACACAATGATGAGATATTAAATGTAAAAGCTTGGCAGATGTAAAACGCTTTTTTTTCATCAAGCAAAACATAATATTTATTTTGGCCGAGTTACTTTATTATTGAAACAATTATAATGTTTTGTAAACAATAATGTACAAATATTTATTACGATTCGTGGTTATCAAATCAGCTTTTGCCCGTAAATTAGGTAGCACCTATTATCATATTAAATAAAACACTGAAAATATAGTCTTTAATAAAACAACTTAAGTCATTAAAAAATGATGCAATTGCACCAATATTTAACAAATGCCAAACAAATCTTGACTGGAAAACAGTAAACATTAAAAAAATAATTGGAATAATTATAATGCATAACTTTTTGTAACAGTTTAGGTACAGAGTAATAAAGTGCCTTTAACTTAAAACATGCCTGTCTATGACCTTTCACCGAATAACGCGAAAATAGGTTACAATATCACAACACTCCATGCTTACCGTGTAAATGCTGTATAAATAAGTCCAATTATAGAAACGGTAAGAAGTGTTATCGTGTGGGGCTTATAGAAAACTTCTAGGGATATATCATCAACTCCTTTTTCGTTAATGAAACGGAAATGTTCTTCTTCGTCTTCTCGTTCTTCCATTGCGAATGTCTGCTAATAGACTGTGCGCGTTGTATCTGCTCAATATTCTATGTGAAATTGTCATAATGTGAGAGACGCAGTCTAGCCGATCAATTGTAGGATTACAACACACTAATAATGCCCGAGACCGTTTTAAGGATGTCGACAGCGTGTCCAACGTTGCAAAATGCAATGATTGTTATGAGTCCATATTTATTTGATTTAGATGTATATTTTCAATAAAGTCACATCTTTATGGAAAAATCTGGATGTGCTGTAAATGATCCATATTTATGTTGCAAAATCATAGTTATACTGTATATTTTCGTAAGTTTATTCAGGGACCTATGCAGAGAAATAATTATATGTATGGAAAAAAGAAATAGAGGATATTTGTTCATGTCAGTGTAAGATCGTTTGTTATTTCACGAGTGATCATACAAAATATATTTTCACGAGTGGCGCAGCCACGAGTGAAAATATTATTTTTCTATGATCACGAGTGAAATAACAAACGATCTTACACTGGCATGAACACATTTTCTGTTTCTTTTATGCCCCTTTTTCAAGAAAATAATTAATTATAATTTCCCTTTCGCTGAAAAGTGACCCTCTCTACCGTGGCGTGCCTCAATACATTGAAATGTCGTCATTTTGACGTCATTTTGTTGACGAAATGAAGTCATTATTCCAGGGAAATTCTTCTGTTTATATGTTTTTCTATGATCACGAGTAAAATAAAATCGATTATCCACCAAATCCAACATGTTTTCTTTTAATTTTATGCTTTTTTTTTTACCGTTTATTAACATTGTTAACGAGTTTAACTGAAGAATTTCCCTTGAATAATGACTTCATTTCGAAGTTCAAGGGCTTGACGGCAAACCTAAAAAAACACACACACATTCCCAAGCTTATTCTTTTAATATTCCGATACAGTAACTAAATAGGCTTCGAGCAGTATGGTTTACAGAAGAAAAAAGATGCAGAACATTAGAACAATATTTACCCCATTTTCGATTACGCTACTGTTTATACTAGTAACATATGCTATTTTATAATGAGTTTTCCACGAACGCAATCTGCTAATGTGTCTTGATTTATATAGCCCCTTGTGTGCTTTTGTACGCATTAAAGTACTTTTTTATATTGATTTAATTGTATCGAAAGTGTAAAAACAAACATGGCCGGAGGGATTATTTCCTCCAAGCACAGACACCTGCATTGCAGGTGTATTCCCTGGTGCCAGCGCACAATTCTGGACTTGGATAATTACTTTGATGAGAATAAGTTTTAAACGATACACGATATAAATAATCGTCTAGCATCACATTTAAGTGCCGATTGGACAAATCTTTTGTCTTTGGCAATATATGTTGATTTTGGGATTTCGAATGTTGATGGGAAACAAGTCAACTTGCTATTTGATACCGCGGTGGTGGTTCTTTATTTCTTCAAAACATTGTTTGATATTTTCTTTCGTGTCTGGTCTTGATTTTCGTTCACTATTTTGTAGAAGCGTTTATCATTTTATTGACGAATTACTTCTTAGATATATTTATTACTAAAATATTATTTGCTTTTTTTCGCTCTTTTAAAAACTTACAATATTATTATCGCTAAACTAATCAGGGCTTGTATTTGTTCCTAAGAGGTATAAGACAGAATCGTTTATCCTTAGCATTATGAATAATTTCATAAGTAATAGATTCTATGTTTAAGTCCAGATACATGTCTCTTCCACTAGGAGGTGTACATGTAGATGGTTTCATGTTAAAGAATGGCAGGTGTTTAAATTCCACAATTTCAGTCAGATCGTTTTAAGCATTTGCTTTCATTTCTGTAAAATATTCTTTCAAACTTAATCTTCTGCTGAAAATATATACTTATTCAGCTAATGTAACTTTACAATGCGATTGTATACGCGGACAGAGGCCTGATCCTTTTTAAAGTATAACACATTCAGTTTCTGTCTATGTATGGTCTGATAAGTTTAAACTTGTCTCCTTACTTTGCTAAATTTGCTTGTTTCTTTTCTGAAATCTTTTGTGTTTGGGTCTTTTCTTGAATCTCTTGAAACGTCTATGGTTCGAAGTCGAAATCAAGTCCTTCACTTTATTAAACTGTTTATTGTATGAATCAGTGATTTTTCGTTTGCACTCGTCTTTGTTCTGGTCGATGCTCCTTTAATTACGGTCTCCCTGTAAGATTTCTTCATGCCCTGGTCTGCTCGTTTTTTGAATAGTTATCATTGGTATTAGAAAAGATACAAGATGTTTATCATTGATTATTTACTTTGGTATGAGAAGATGCGTATAGTTTCTCCTGGATTATTTACTGCTGTAAAGCGGTTTTTATCAGGAGTGTTCATTCTGTTCTTTGAACTGATTTGGACTTTCACCATTGTGTGGTTTTGGCGATTTGTGTTTTTTTTTGAAACTGTTTACCAGCCTTCACCAAAATCATTTTCTGGTGTTGATTCAATTTGTATCATTGTTTTACAGTTATGATTAGGTGACGTTTTCCATCTGCTGGTCTTTTTTCCACTTCTGTTTGTGATTTATTAGGGGTAAGTTTCTCTCAACGTAGGTAACCAAATACCACATATAACGTCATTTTTTAAGATAAATTCCAGTATACTTATATTAAAGTGTTAACACGTGTATAACTTACTGTTTTGAACAATCATATCGTTAAGTTACTTAAACGAATTTTAAATTAATAAAACGGATATTTGTAATATGTTTTTTATTCACGAAATGTTTTTTTTTCTGCTTAATTTACACTGTTTCTTTTTGGAATTCGCATCACAAGTTGGGAAAAATATCAACGAGTCAAGTTCCTTATAGACAATCATTAACATGTCTCATCAGATTAACCAAAATTATGGGATTGTAAGCACCCATTGTGTCAAATTTATGAGGTTGTATACTGTATATATATATACATGCCCCGAGGGCGTAATATTATGTCCGCCGTACGATCCTTAAAATTTCAGAGGGTATATGCATGTTTACATTTCTGTTGAAACAATGTTAATTTCGCAGGTATAAAGCAGAGTAAGTAAGTAATATTGTTGAACGGTAAACTGTTCAATTGCATACACCTTTTATTTGAAATAAGACTATTGCTAAAGAAAATTTCAGTACTTATGCCTAAAAAATTGCAGCATGTGACATTTTTTTAGCAATTAAAATATCATCCACAACAACCCACAACATAGGTTTCAAAACACACATGCTCGTGTTTGTGAAAATATAAAAGCAAAACAGAACGCAATACTGAACAGATAATAGTTTAGACAGATAATGCAACCAAATGAGATTTTTGTCAAATACAAACCATATTTAAGTAAGAAGATTTTAATGTCAAAACTAATGACTCAAACTTCATGGGGCATACAAAATAAATATGAAATAGCCCTTAAAATATGACTGTGTTTCATCAACATACATGGGCCTTACTAATGTTTATATTTAAACAATAAATTAATATTCATGGCAAAATATTTCAGGAAAAAATATATGAAATAAATACACACACATGATAACAAAATAAACAGATCTTGACAATATAACAATAAATATGTTACAGAAAATACATGAAGTTATAAACAGAACCAATGTACAAAAGTACATTCGGTGTCAAACAACGTTCAAATGTAGTTAAATATATTTTCCGCAATTTTGAGGAAGGCGCAATGCCGAAAGGTTATTAAAAGTAGAAAATATAAATATTCGTCAAATATAGAATCAATGAGCATATAAAACATCAACTGCATTGACAAACAAGACAGAACGGTTTAAAAACAATACTTCCCACAACCAAAACAAATTACAATTGCCCATCGATTGAGATCGTATTGCGTTGTTTGGTAACAGTTATTATGGTCTTAACTGTACGCCCCGGAAGTTACTTCTTCCTAGGAAGCTCACCTCCATACTCCATTTCCTCTTCCATCCGCATCTGCTTCCGGTGGGTGGTGTCAAAGTCAGTGTCCCCTATCGCGTGCCGTCCTGTCCTTCCGGTTGGCTTGTCGTCAAAGTCAGTGCCCCCTATCGCGTGCCGTCCTGTCCGTCCTGTCATTCCTGTTGGCTCGTTGTCGTCGTCGTTGGTAGACAGCATGCTGATGTTGCGGCCGACACACATAAGGATGCCGGCGGATATGTTGATGATCATTCCAACAACTGCTAGAGCGAAAGACCAACTGAGGGCGTAACCGAGCCTCTTGATTGCAACCGCGTACATGCCTATGCCAATTATCGCCATGAAACCTAGCAAAGAAAACAAACTAGTAAGTCTAGAAAGCCTTTTGAGAAAATGTAATACTTATATGCTGGCGTCCAATGTAGGTTCAAACGTTCAGAAAGGATGAGCAGAGAGATAAACCGCGTCCATTGATTACCACGGCGTTTATTGTCAGCCCAATGATGCCAACGAAGGTCACGACAAAATACTCGTATGTATCACTAAAACGTGATGACGTTATTTGAATTTCAAAAACGCTGCCAAGGGTCTGTACTTCCACAGCTTTGACCAGTTTTGGGAGTTAATAAGACTGTGGTTACTCATATGGTACAATTATTATATAGCCTAAAAACGTTCGAAAAGATGTACAATTAAAATCACATGATTTTTTATAACAACTTGTCAATTCGTTAAAGATTCGACAGTGTCCAGAGTAAAACAATTGCATGCATTTGTAAGACTCGGTCCACATCATCAAGAAATTTCTTACATTAATCCTGCATTAACCTGTTTGGTATAAACACGCACAGAATACTAGACTTATCAACGTTCGAACTGATCGTTTCAAGGCAGTTGCCCCAGTCTCAATTACGTATATGCTAGGTTTTGTTTTTAACGTATTTTTAATAATTGCAAGCCGATGGTAACACGAATTTTGTTAAGGCTAATAATTCTGCACTTCCTATCGAAAGGAACAAAGCTATACCTGCAACGTAGGCGGTGATTATTGCGCCCGTAGCGAGCCGCTTCTCCCGATAGAGACCGCACAGGAAGAAGACAGAGAGGGCCATGAAGAAGTAGAAGCCCATCAGCGCAAATACGTTCAGAACAGCGCTGGCAATTATGACACCTTTTTCTGAATGAAAACAAACCACGTGAACGTAAGCAAAATGAACTTCCTGTTTTTGTCCATCACGTTTCTGTATTGTCATCAGTTACCAGATAATTCCACAAGCGTTCCACAAGCGTTCAAGGCATCACTCGCTATGATTTCCCTACCTTTCTGTGCATTTAAAAACCCAAACCCTATTGTTTTGCGGACAAAACGTATTTTAATTGGACACTTATACAGATTAAAGCAAACAGGTTTAGAACCGGATCGGCTATGACGAAACATTCGCTGAAGGATGCAAAACCCATAGAGGTTATCACGATACAAGTATGTTTTTGTTTTCATAATGTCTCTTTAATTGTATTAGATAAACATTTTTATTTCAATAAAATCGATGCCATTCTATTCTGTCATAACAGCACTTTAATACAGAAGCAAGATCCATATAAAGATATGAGAATGTAATGTTTATATGTAGTTACTTCACGTAAGCAAATTATATAACAATGCAGTCTAATGAGCCCTTAGTAAATCGATTGATTCGATGTAAATCCTGTACAGCGCATATATAGAGAACCTGATCTTTACGTAAGCCATCTATTGAAAAGTTTCAACAAAGTAAAAAAATGGACCAGACAGAGTACAATTCAACAGTTAATTACGAATCCCCGATCCTTCGTTTTTGTAACTGTATTATAGTTAGGTTTTTGCAACTGAAAAGATCAGCGCAAAAGCGTATATAAAAGCCCCGGCAAAGATGACACCGTTCTCCGAATGACAGCAAGATAGATTATTGTTGATGCTCATCATTAATCTGTTTTGTAATCAGGGCAAAACGGTCAGAACGGCGATGACAATGAAGACAGCGGTCTCTGATTATGCTTGTACGTTATTGTTATACTATCAGTTAAAGTGTTCGCATCCCGTTTTCTGTTATTGAAATCAGCTTAAGGTCTTTATAATCAAACTATTGAATGTATTCGATTATTAAGCGCTTCTATAAATAGTTTTTTAGTGATATATACTTGTTCTTTATTATAAAGTTACCAAACACCACAGTCTATCTTACCGTATGGATTGGCTTGGAAATGGTAATAAGTATCATAGCAAGTCTCGTTGATAGTCGGGCACGCCATAAAAAGGCCAGCATGCGTGACGTAGCCGTCGTCCGTCCTGTCCGCCCAATGAAAAGACGCCACGGCGGTAGTGTAGCAAACAAGTGCCAAAATGTTGACGAGAGTTGCTACGACGCTCCAATTAATCTTTCCACACATATCGTTAAACTTTTCTTCTCAAAGTTCTTGTTCAAGGTTTAAGGTCAACTATTTCCTCGGATGAAATGCTGCAATTAACAAAACTTAGCATCGTTTTGGGGTTCAAAGTCTAAATACAAGCAATTCTTTTCGAGTACAATACTAAAAGCGTGTATACACTAAAAAGCATTTGTAGGAAGACGAGTATGTGTGATTCATGTTAAAATTAATAGTAATAGGGTTTATATGTTTGATAATTCTCATAGAGTTCATTTATGATATCAAGTTCCAACAACGCAAATAACGTTTTTTAGCTAATATATAACTGTTTATACTTAAACTTAATACATATTTTTTAATCAAAAGTGAATGGCAACAAACTTAACTGTACCTATTAATCCAAATCAGATTCAGCTCTTACGTTGTATGTGTCAAATCATTCGCCATACAAAATATAATTCTAAACTTTCAACTATGGCCGCTTCGTTATTTTAAACAGTTATCGACTCTCATTACAATGTCCATACTAGTTAGAATAGATCTGTCAAAAACAACAGGAGCAAAATCTGACATGAAAAGGCAACGGGTTTCAAATTTCAAATTATTGATCCAATTCATTAGGTTTAAACTGGTAGGTTATTGGCTACCGTACTCGGGTTCTCGTCTACAGCAGATCTACTTTAGCTTGTTAGACATAAACACAATTTTACTTCTGGAACGGGAACCACAATTGGGAAATGACAGTCGACTACGCTTTTGAGACAAACGGAATTTAAATGACATTTACAAACCTTGGGGTCGTGTTTCGGTGGTAGTGGTGAACTGTTAGACAGAGGAAGTTATATTCATGTTAATATGGGGCGGATGACATCTTGTCAATTCTGCATCTTTAAACTTATTAATGTATCCATATTTATCAACAGGAAAAATTCAGGTATATAATTATATTATAAGTGTTGTGTCTATTGTGAAAATTTGGATTTTTTTAGTGTTTTTCCTTTTGCTGTTCGATTCAGGTCAAGGGTCATTGTTAAATATTTTGTAATTGTTTTGTTAGAATGCAAAAGAAATTATCTCCCTTTCACAATATAAACACATAACCTTGTTAAAGGAGTCACCAGGCTCGGGGAGCAAGGTTGAGAGTACGTTGTCAAGAGTAACACAGACCACAGAAGGTGCTTTTTACTTGTTTCACGGTTCCAAACTATTAAGATTGTGTATATATGATGTATTGATCATATTTAATATATATTATCTTCATGTTAAAATAATGGGTTTGGCATACGAGGTCAAGGAAGATCACTTGTTACAATTTTTTTATTTTAAAATGAATGTGTATGGTTTTCCTTAAATATTATTGGATTTCAAGAGTGAATTGGAATTTATACTTTTTAAATGTGTGGTTTTATTTGTTATTTTAGGAAGGAAACACCAACAGTGACTGTCCTTTACTGGTCACATTAACATGGATAATGAAATATAGTTTAATATATGAAACTATGAGAAAGTTAATGAATTATTAAAAGTTTATCAACTCACGCCATATAAAACTGGAATAATATACATGAATACGAGTGCGTGAAATACCGTTATCTTTTCTCTTTGAAAATGAATCGAAACAGACGAAGCAAACAGCATCACAAAACAAGAAAACAGAGGAATGCTAGTAAAATAGCATAAACTGGGGCAGGTTTTTTGACAGATGATAAAGAATTCTCAAAGAGACTTTCACTTGTTCTTGATTACTTAGCCATCAATGAATACGTAATAAAGTTTAGAAGGAAAAACATGTTCTCTTATGAACGTGAAAGTAAACTGATACACAAAGCATTTGGACATGACAAACGAACTTATATATTCGGAAGTCAAATCGAGGGCACTTTCACAATTGAAATGATGTCTGACATGGACCAATTACAGCGTTTTGATATGTTTCGTTTGTTTCTTGATTCAGAAAGTACCCCGCTTCAGCCGCATGATCGCCAATTCTTGACAAAGGTGAGCACAAACGGTTGTGCTCCGCAATACTGCATTTTAACAATAATTGAACCATCAACACAAGCAAGGCGTTTACAACAATTGGATCCGGATCAAGATTATGTTGATATCGTTAAATGTTTTCTAAGGGATTGGAGGGCAACTAAAGGCATGATTCCACATACAATTATGTTCGATGTCCTAAACCGACATCCCGTTATACATAGGCAAGCAAAACGACACGGACCTGCAGAAAAATCAGGCAATACAGATTATGTTTGCGCGTGTTACTGTAAAAGTCTTCCAAATCAATGCAAATTTGTTTTTGAAAGGCCACGGCCCGGTCACTGGCCTTCTAAGAAGACGTTGGCAAAGGCCAAGACGTATGGCGTCTTTATAGTACCACAGGGACCCCCCAAAAATACGAACATATGTGCGAACGATTACTGTAATTTTCAATGGCGAATTTCCACAAATTTAACAGAGCGGCTTTTTATGTTAAGTTTAGGTACAGTACATCTGAAGGCATATGTTTTGACAAAGATGTTAAGAAAGGAGTTGTTTGTTCCAGATTATCGAGAAAGGCTGAGTACATTTCATTTCAAAACAGCCTTCTTCTTCACGGTCGAGAACAGCCAGCCAGATGTGTGGAGAGAAAACAATCTTATCAATTGTGTAAAGTACATTTTGTCAACATTGAGGCGCTTCTTGAAACGCCGCAAATGTCCACATTTTACCATAAAGAATGTCAACCTTTTTGATGGGAAAATTGCAAGAAACGAGTTCCTGAAATTGGCGGATAAACTTACAAATGTTATTGATTCACTGCGGACAAAGATCGAGAATATTAAAATGGACAACATTGGAAAGACTCTTCGTGAGCGCGATATGATAAAACATGAACGCATTAGATATTGTACGAGTGGTCCAGCATTGTTTAATGATGTATTTAACATGTGTCACGGAGAGGCGCATAGTTTGTATGGATTCGAATTTGTAGAAGTAACCGTCCATAACAGGAAAGTTGTACTTGAAAACGAATTAACACGCTTAGAAACTCATTATCGCGCCCCGTTGAAGAAATACAAAAGATATGACTATGCATTGCAAAGCCTAATCTCAACTTGGGCTAGTGTGGTTGCTTCAGCGTACTAGAACAGAAGGCAAAAGGACTTGAATATAATCAGGATGGCATCAATAAAGCTGCACAAATGTTAAAACAATCTCTAGCATCTGATATCATTGGAAACCACATGCGATACGCTTCCTTCCTTTTCTGCAATGAAGAATATAATGAAGCTTGTACATATTTGGACTTGATAGAAGAAAATAAAAAATCTAATCTCATTTACCAGTTATTCGTTTCTCTATCGGAGTCATTCGTATTGCAGATAGCACAGCAGTCATGTGAAAAGTCTTTCAAACAAAGATGGTCTTTCTTGTTGATATTCAAACAAGCAGCGGCGATGTGTGTTCCTGAGTTTATGCAGTGCGAAATTTACCGAGGACGTTTCGGCACCTACACTTCATCTGGTTTTCCGTTACCATTTTATAGAAGTTATGATTGCATTTGTGTGCAAATCGAGCCCTATCTTTATTATCTACAGTACCTTACGTACAGGGAACTCCACCAAGAACTTAAACAATCGGAATCATTTAAGAAATTATTGATATTCACTGAAATCATGAAATCCAGAAGATTTATCTCATCTAAGGGCGATACTTTTTTATCAAGTGGCCACTTTGATACCTCTTTGAACATGCTAGGGCACTGTTTAGAGCTGGAGCAGAATTTGGAATCGGCGTGGAAGACTTACTCAACTTCTTTACAAATGCAACCTCAAAAAAAATGCGGCTATCCTGCATATAATTCGAATTCTGTGGCAAGTTTATCAAAGTGTGCGGTCTTAGGGGCATTGTGACTACAATGGCGAAGTGACAAAGCGACAAGTTTCTATATTAATTGTTTTGTGACTTAAACAAGTGTTAATACTGAAGGTGATAAATACCCAAACACCGAGCTTCGACGATAAGTGCTTTTTTTCTCGTTATCAAAGTATGATCCGACATCTATTCCGGAAGGGAGGAAAATGCAATTGTTGAGATAATGTTAAGCTGGATAACACTGAAAAAACAGTAGCGCTTGATGATTGATAATACGGTTCCAAATAACGCAGATTACCCGTCAAACAGTTTCATTCTTTATTATACACGAAAAGACATAATCTCCTGTACGAAAATTGGTCCACTTGTCAATCATATTCATTCACACTCTGACTCTTGTTTTTATTAACAAACATATTTTTATGGGATCAATATTTCTGACGTCATTACATGACTTTGCGATTGTTAATACACAAGTTACTGTTTAGTTGATTTAAAATATATATTGTTTGTTAAAATATGAAATCAATAATCGATGATCGATCGTTAAACCTTATCGATCTGTACATTAAACAGATTGCGCGCACAGTGTTTCTCGTATCCACTGAAGTAATTATATTTAGAATAAATCAATATACCGACTGAAGTGCACTACTTCCCACATGTAAACGTTTAGTTAAATTTAATGTTTAATGTTTTGAAACATTGGAAATGAAGGTAAGAGGTTATTTTAATTAACAGGCAATGTTTGTTTTCGTTAAATGTATGCATAACACGAGTTTAAAACGCATCGATATCCGTAATAATGTTTCGTTGTCAAAAGCATGAATGTGTAATATTTCATTGTGAAATTTTAAACTTTTGCATATGTTTCATCTTTAAGTTTATATCAATATACTATGTTACATTCGTTGGTAAAATAATGCCCATAACTGTAATCATTTTTAGTTAAAAACAAATATCTTGCGTTTTAATTAAGCTTATGTTGCTACCCAAATGTGTTAAGGAATACGTTTTACTTAATGATCTAGATTTTAAGATTTCAGAGACATGTCCTCTCCATATTGTGGCGTAGGGTGCCTTATATTAATTGCGAACGTATCTATAAAAACGAAATAGAATATGCTAGTTTCGTATTTATCTCAGGAAATATGTAAGCAAATATTAAGTTGTGTGCATTATATTTAATATATTTTAATTGACTTGATATCAAGATTTTAATTTAAAAAGGTAGGAATTGATATTTGTACGGACCTGTCTGATGAAATTTAACCACTGCTGTTGCAAGAAAACTCTCACCAGATCTGAAAAGATACTGATGATTTTTTTTAAGCCAATACCTTTGAGTATACTAATGTGTCCTGTATTTTTTAAAGCGAACTCCAATATTCAAGAATTTCTGAATGACTAAAATTATAAATTACAGCATGTCGATCCGCCAATAGACTTAAAATGTTCTTTTTTTTCCGGAAAACAATCAATGATGGGGAACACGCTTATCGATTAAACAATTCAAAGTCGTGTACTATTATTTACTTTAATTATTTGAATGCAACTGGCAGTGAAATATAACAATATAAGCAGTGCTTAAACCTACGGATGGGATTTGGGTTTTCTAAAACACGTGAAGATCTGGATTTTTACCATGCCATCCTAGGTAGCATTTAATTTGGGGTACGACATGTGCACTTTCCAACAGAAGGTGGCCGTACTGGTGAACCTCGTGGCCCTCGTCCTTCGACACATTTATGGTGGTTTACGATTGCTCGATAAACCGTTTTTAAACACAAATTATTTCATAAGAAAAAAATATTCCAACGTCTTTTGTTATGCTTTGAATTGACCTTTATATTGACCGTTCCAAGGCGTGACCAAGTTGTATTTATCGATGCGTGTTTCTGCGGATTTGGTTTGTAATCTTATGTTTTCTTTACCATGTCAGACTGTTGGACAATCACTCACTTAAACAGGTTTCTTCCTCGCTGATTCGGTTGATGTTATTTTTTTTTTATTAATAGAGTACAATCTTGTTTCGGGTATGTTATCAACTAAGGATGTTTTCTTAATATCTGTTTATATACATATTGTAAGCATTCTTCCCAGAATTCGGACTCGAGAGTGCCGCTTCAGCATGTATTTGATGCAATTTAGCTTAAGTACATGTTTAAACACATTTATCGCATAGTTAAAAAAACGGTTGAAAAGCATGTAAAGCTTTTCAATTGAGTATTCAACAAATTTAAGCTTTCTCACATCCACGTGTTGTTTATTGCAAGATCTTTGAAATTATAATACACGTCCACTATGACATGTTCATGAGGAAGACTTTATCATTCCCAGCGCTCTCTTTAACGTGTTTCGGTCAAAATGTAACCAAACCCAATAAATATATATGAAAGACGTTATACTAGCTATATTTAACTCTCATCCACATGTTTTGTCTCATTCAGAGTAAGGTAACATAAATGTTCTGAACGTGTTTACGCTCATCAGCTTCTTGTTCTTAACGGCCCTCTCCATTTTCTTCTCTTGATGCCTCTTCGAAGAAAGCGACTCACCATCATAAACACCATGTTGCAGATAAAGCTATAATTTATACTTATACTCTGCAAGGTAACCCTGTTACCAGTTTTCAGCAATTCAAGAGAACGGATAGCATACTTTCTGTTCGCAGGGGATGTTCAAACTCATGTGTTTACACTATGTTTCCCCATTTGAATTCAGAAATGCCTGAAAAGTCTTTTTAGTACAAGATCACTTGCTTTTGAACAAGTTTTTTTCCACCTGTTCATTTGTATAAAGAAGTACAAGTTCAACATGTCAAAGCAATTGGTATTACATACTTGTTTGAGCGAGTTCTATAGCAGGACAGAGCCTTAGAACACATTTTTTTTTTTTAAAGATGGTCAATATTAAAACATTATACGGACACTATCTTTTCAAAGATGAGCAATACGCTGTACAATACAGTACACTCCATTTTGCTGAGTAAATTCAAAAATAAAACTTGTAGAGAAAGTACTTAATTAATGTTAATAATATTGGAATCTGCAAATTATGGCGCAGTCCGGGCAATACATTTAACAATTTAACTGTCGGTGTAAGGTTATTACATCTGTGTCCACGGACATTCTAAGGAATATACACATGGTAACGGTTATGTTTCAAACGGTTGTCCACAAAAAGAATAGCTTTATAACATACATACAATACACAAGCTTAGCCCAGATATAATTACTTAAAAGCGAACGTTCACTGTTGGAAATATAAGGATTAATGACTATATTTAAGTTTCACGTAACTACACAAGATCTTCAAGACACTGAATGGCAATCTCACTTTAGAAAACGATGAAAAGTAAGTGAAACAAATATGTACAACGCATTTGGCACAAAAGATGACACGTTTTGTTTCAAGTTTATCAGGATAACGAAATACCATTTTTAATGCCAAGATAAACTATTTTTTATTACAATTTTTCCGTAATTTAGGCTTTAGGTTGTTCAAATCGACTACATTTGCTTTATTTTACTCAACACAACCATTGGATATTGAAGTCAAAAATCAAATAAACAGTAAATGCCGTCAATATTTAGGTTTTAGGTTGGTCGTTTGAGTAATTCAGACAGCATCTGCTTGCAGTACAGGAGTGACCTGGGTACGTGAAAACAACCTGCAAAAAACCACCCAAATATTTGCATTAAATAGTGTGCATTTAATGATACATTTATTTTATATACTCTATATATATGTATTTTCGTAATATATATGACCGAAGTTTAACTATTGAGAATTGAGTTTGTGATGTCATTAAATCGAAGTTGAAATTTTAACGGCGTCATAATTGAACACATGTTTTAGTTAAACATAATGTACATTTTTACATTTTGCGTATCTATTAGTTTTATTTTATATACTTTATACATGTGTAGTTGTGTCTTTCAGATTTGATTTCATGATGCAATTACATCGGAGTTGAAATCCTGAAGGCAACATTATTAAACATATGTTCTCGTTAAATTGTTTATTTTTCTCTGTATTTTGCACTTCGTATACTTATAATGTTGTTAACATGAAGACATGAAAAATAATCATTAATGCTTAATATGTTTATATGCCAAAACGTTAATTTATTATACCCTATGATCCATTAATTAATTAATTAATTTAAAGCTGTTTACTTAAGTCAAACTTCTAATTTACAACCTTGTTAAGAAATGACAACACATGTCATTCTTATATATATTTTAATGTGCCTGCTAATACCTTTCCATGGTCCACCTTTAAACCTCATGGAAACAGACCCATCCCTGTTCAGGTAGCCATACCATTCTCCTCGCTTCTTGTCCGCGTGCTGAAAAGGGGAACCAAACAAGCTGAAAAAGGGAACCAAAAGATTCAAACAGCAAACAACAGGTACTTGTCCATGTGTTGAAAAAGGAAACCTAACGCTTCAAACAGCAAACAACAGGTACTTGTCAACTTGCTTAAAGATGGAACCAAACGTGCTGAAAAAATTACCAACGTGCTGAAAGAGGGAACCAAACGTGCTGAAAAACGGAAACAAAACGTGCTTAAAAAGGGAACCAAACGTGATGTAAAAGTGAACCAAATGTGCTGAAAAATGGAACTCAACGCCTCAATGAGTAAACGACAGGTATTTCTTTGCATGCAAGAAACTATTGATCTCTACAAAAAAAATACATATTTACAAAATACAAGTCTTTGTTCGTTAGTTAATACAAAATGGCCGTGTTTTGGTATTTTTGTGAATTATTATGTATTTATAAAAGGCCTTCGCATAAATACAAAATATATAATAATGTTGTATACTTTTCTTAAAGCCTTAAACAAGTAATAATAACAATAATAATAATAATAATAATGCAGCTACTACTACTACTTCTACTACTACTACTAATAATAAAACATGATAATAATAATAACAATAATAATTACAATAATGATAATAATAAATCTTAAAATCTATCTGCGATCTTCCCTATATCAATTCAAAGAAGTAACTTTTGACAGTTTAAGTGTGAAAATTGAGAAATTTTAAATGTATCAATAATTTAACCTTTGAGTAGCAGTAGTCATAAACACGTCCAAACGTGTCCAGATGGTCTCCGTCACGTGTTTGCTGATAAGCCATGAGGAAGGCCACCATAGTCTCCGTGTGTACCCACCACATCTTCATGTTCCATTCGAGCTGCACTGGACTACACATGCATATATCGGCAGATGTAAACAAACTATGCAAACAAACCTAGACTGCACAGGAATATATCGGCAAATGTGAGCTTAATATATGTGCGTTAAGTGTTGTCCACGATTAGCCTGTGCAGTTCGCACAGGTAAATCAGAAACGACACCTTCCGTCTTAAGGTCATTTTTGCTAATAATATAATTCCTTTAAAAAACATATACATAAAAGCGGAAGTTGTCGTCCATGATAAGCCTGTGATGATTGCACAGGCTGATATGGGGCGATACTTTACGCACATGCCATAAGCCCAGATTGTTTCAGAACAAAACGGTAAATGTAAACAAACAAAGTTAATACCTGCTATCGTATTGGATATATAAAAGAATAACCGGATGTTAGAAATAAGATGTCTCTCGACAGTATTTTGTTACGTTTATTTATGTATACTTTCTGCTCCTTACTTTGTTTTTCTAGCCTCAAGCAATGTTTGTATAATTAGCCAATAATCCGATATGTTTAATTTCTATGCACGAATAACATAATTCAACCAGTTGTTTTAACTATTATCTGGCCAAATGTGACATGGGATGGTAAAATGTGGTACAATTCCTTTTGACCAATATCCAGAAAAAACATTTTGACAACTTTATGAAAACAAAATTGTGTTTGCCTGGATGGAAAACTGAAATGGATATGGTCGACGAAGTTCATAATTGTTTCCAAAGAACTTATCCAAACATGTGTACACCATACAAATATACGAGGCTTTCAGTATATATTTGGATATACATGTAGATAGTGAGCATATGTAATATATGTATACTTTCCAAGTTTACAAGCTGGGACAAAAATATTTAAAATTGTACAAAATATGTGTAGTAAATTATTAGCGGGGTATTGACCTAACAATACTACAAAGTGTCCAACCATCTTAAACGTGTTCATATGAAAACAACGGTCACCTGTCTTCAACGGTCACTTTGGTCATTTCCATTTGACTGCAAACCATACAACATTATACGAGGAGTATAGTACTTGCCTGAATAGAAATTCTCATGTAGGTAATAGCTCTATGTTAAATTATATTTGGTATGAAAAAACTCTTTTTCGATCATTGTTTATTTAAAACGATTTTTCGATGACTTTAAGAGTGATAGTCGCAGGTACAATTATTTCTGCTAAAACAGAGTTGAAGCATATTCTTCTGTGTTATTTTTGTCTTGATAAAAATAATATACGTGCTATTGATTGAGAATTTCATGTATTTTTCCATCGTTGAAAATATAGAGAAATCCGTACCCAATATCGTTTTAATTTGTATCATGGTGGAAATTCAATATCTGATTTTTATTCATTAATGGGATCAACTTATGATAAAATTACACATAAAGTCACAACTTTTGTATACCATTTGTAAAACAACATCAATTCATAACTTTGTATATATATTTATATCTATTTAAATGTATAATAAATAAGGATACAAATAGTTACAAGACAACTATGTAATTGTATAACGTTTATGTATATTGTGTAGTATTGGGTCGACGGCCTATATTTACTTAAATAAAATTGTTTGAGTTTGAGTTTAATTCCTTCATCGATTAAACGAAAGGATGAATTTATACGAATGTTCACTTAAAATGCGTTACTAAGTTATAGGGATAAGCTCACAGTATGACATAGTACCTATATCCATCGGCATCTAGAAAGTAGTAAAGTCCCCCGAGCTCATCGTCCCAACCTCTGCCAAACGGACCTTTCATAAATTGGTCGATTGCCTTATGGGCCAGCTCGACCTGATCGTTTTGTTTTGCGTACCGCAGAAGAAACCATCCTGCCTCGATTGCATGACCTTTATGGATAGAAGAATTGTTTAATGTCCAGCTTGCCTATATGTAAATACATTTAAATGTATATCGAAAATAGTACATATGGTATGATAAAAATCGGTTTCTCCTTTCGAGATACTTTAACAAAACTTTAAAACACAAACACATTGAATTATGAACGACGCAAATTCCTCATTTTATTTCCGAATCAGAGGTATACGAATTAACGTGTCCACGAAAAGTTAATAAAAACAGGAAATTTTATACCGACCAATGATTTAACAGTAAGTGAGTATTTTATTTTTTTCGGACAGAATGAATATGAGTTTTTATGAATTAATAGTTTGTTTCTGAAACAATTATTCACTCACACACACTTACAGAAGTAAATGGACGTAAAAGAAAAGAATACACGATTACTTTATTAAATAAATGCAGCTAAAAATTACAAAATACCAGGTATCATGAGACGTCCCAGTGATCCCGGAAGTTCCGTCCCTGAAGGGTCAACGTTTTCTAAGATCACAGTACCCTCGCGCTGAAATAATTGGACAATAATTATCTGCGTTATTTTATCCACTTACCACACACGGATTATGACATACCGATATATTATAGACCATGGTTTTACATTTGAATATTAATAAAGTTCGCGATTGTTCAAATATCCAGAAAGAAATACATGTATTGAAATTCAATAAAACAAATCACCAAAGCACTGTTTACTCGATCGGTCAGTGCCTTCTCTGCTTAGGAACTATTTTAAAGTACCCCGGGTACTCTAAAGAATATATTACAAAGTACCCGGTGTACGGAAAATATACATAAAAGTACCCCGGAGTATGGACGGATTCCTGTAAGCGTATTTTCCTTACGCGAATTACACTTTAGTATACTTAAGAGTACCCGGTATTCTTCTAAGTTGTACCTGAGCCGACAGCGACCAATTGGGACAACAGGAGTGGTCATTGTCGGCTCAGGTACTACTCAAAAGAACGGACAATATACTTAAAAGTACCCCTGAGTATATTTTAAATATAAATCTATATCTAAAATTAAAATCAAACAATTCCGAACATGTCATCAAAGTTTACTTGTATGTGACGATTCACCACGTGAATAATTTTAGAAGCCAAACGTTATCGAAAAAAAGACTACTTTTGATTTCCAAACGTGTAGGTTAAATTTGTAGCATGCAGTTTATAGTATGTATTGTGTTTTAGACACATACGTAATTGTGATTCAATTATTAAGTTGGACAATTATAGTTTGACATGGCAGATGTAAATATAAGCACATCGTTTTATCCCAATCGATTACTTCAAATCTTTTGAAATAAAATTCTTAGCCAAACATAAAGGTAGATGACAATGTACGGCAATTTAATTGCAGATTGACTATATGCACATCTACTGAACACCGCTTATATAAATAAATTAATATAACAACTTTTACTAATTATTTTTATTTGACTATAAATTACTGTGAGTTCTATTATATTGTGAATAAAAACGGAAAAATTAAGATCATCATTAAAATAAGTAAACTTCAACTTATAAAGAGTTTTAAAATATGTTGAATGGAAACCACAACACAGTGTTCCTTCAGTGTATTATACACTGTCCTCAGTAGTGGGTCACACTGTCCTCAGTGGGTGTTGTATACGCACCTGCACATGAGACAGCGCCTTCTGCACGCTCCACTCCTGTATGTCACGGTACCGGGCCCCCAAGGATGGGTCCAGGGTTTGAAGCTCGTGGGTCACACACAGCAGCATCATGGGTACCGCCAGAGACTCCGACCTCGCCTCCCCCGCCAGTGGCGCACGTCCTAGTCGGATATCTGTGTCGTCCTCGCGTACCCAGTGAATCAGCTTGTCCATCATTTGGATCGCCTCGGTCTTTAAGGGACATTGTCAAAACTTATATTTATTGAACTGGATTAATTTGAATATGAGAGCCAACGCACTAAACATTATTGCGTTTCAAGAACTGGGCGTGGTTTAAGGTAATTATCTCACCAATGAAAAGTTTAAGCATGGGCTTGTCTATAAATGTAAAGCATACAGTTTGGAAAAGTCGGTATTAACACAACTTTTAGTTGTACACTTTGTGTTTAGTAAATGGATCATTCCTTATTGTCAGCAAGGGTAACGCCCATTTAGTTTATGACTTAAGAAAGAAAGTCATTATAATTCACATCCTAACTACAACTACTACTACTACTACTACTACTACTACTGCCACTCAAAGTTGCCATACTGTTGGCCTAATATTTGCGTTCCTTCGGGTTGTTTTAGCCTGTAAACAAAAACATCCTACCTTGTATAATTCATTTGTCGTAGCCTTGGCCATCTCGGACATAGCCATGGTGTAGAAGCATTCCGAGAATATCGTACGCTGCATTTTGATTGGTCGGCCATCTCGGGTAAGAATAAGATAACACCTGCCCGTCGACGGGTCCTTTGCAAACTTCATAAGAAATTCCGCTCCTAATAAAAAACGAACTTCATTAGAAAGCAGATACCTGATTTAAAAAAAAACGAACTTCATTAGAAAGCTGGCTCCTGATTAAAAAACGAACTTTATTAGAACATCAACTCCTGATTTAAAAGCGAACTTTATTAGAAACTCCGCTCCTGATTAAAAAAAAAACGAACGTCATTGGAACCTCAAATCTTGATTAAAAAACGAACTTCATTAGAACACCAACTCCTGATTTTAAAAAGAACTTCGTTAGAAACTTCGCTTCTGATTAAAAGAAGGAACTTCATTAGAACCTCAACTCCTGATTAAAAAACGATCCCCGTTAGAACTCCGCTACTGATAAAAAACGAACTTAATTTGAACCTCAACTCCTGATTAAAAACGAACTTCATTAGAAACTTAGCTCCTGATAAAAATAACGAACTTCATAAGAAACTAAGCTCCTGATAAAAAAAACTTCATTAGAAACTCCGCTCCTGATAAAAAAAACTTCATTAGAAACTTCGCCTCTGATTAAAAGAAGGAACTTCATTAGAATATCAACTCCTGATTAAAAAACGAACTTCATTAGAACCTCAACTCCTGATTAAAAACGAACTTCATAAGAAACTCCGATACTGTATAAAAAAACATAATTCATTAGAACCTCAACTCCTGATTAAAAACGAACTTCATAAGAAACTCCGCTCCTGATTTATAAAACGAACTTTATTAGAAACTCAACCCCTGATTAAAAGACGAAATTCATTAGAATCACAGCTCCGGATTTAAGAACGAACTTCATTAGAACCTCAACTCCTGATTAAAAACTAACTTCATTAGAACCTCAACTCCTGATTTTAAAAAGAACTTCATTAGAAACTTCGCTTCTGATTAGAAAAAGGAACTTCATTAGAACCTCAACTCCTGATTAAAATACGAACCTCATTAGAAACTAAGCTTCTGATAAAAATAACGAACTTCATTAGAAACTAAGCTTCTGATAAAAAACCAACTTCATTAGAAACTCCGCTCCTGATAAAAAACGAACTTCATTTGAAACTCCGTACCTGATTTAAAAACGAAATTCATAAGAAACTCAGCTCTTGATATAAAAAACTTAAGCCCTTGATTTAATTGGAAAAAAAAACACAACAACACGGATTTCATTAGAAACTCAGCTACTTATTCTTGATTCAGCTGTGCAGTGGATGGATATTTAGAAAGCGTCAGCCTTTGATCGTTACCTTTTTCTGCGGCTTGTAGTACAGATTGAGTGGAAAACTGTTCCTCCTCGTTATACAACTTAGCGTACATCCACACCTTTAACGAGGGACATTTCACATTTAATATTGCAAAATCATTTATATTTGTCGGCATTAAACTTGTGCTTAAAACAAAACTTTTTCGTGGACACGTAAAATCGTAGATTCTGATTTTGAAAGAAAAAGAGGAATTTGTGTCGGTCGTTTCCCGATGTAAATTTGTTTAAGTCGTGGATTGGTTAATGCACGAGATCAACGAAAATTAATGTCCCACGAATACTTATGATGTACAGTATCAGTTGCATCATAATTCATCTCTTTTGTGAGTCTCTTCGAGAGGTATGCTTTTTTTAATCCACTTATTTATATTCCATATTTGCGGATGCATTAACCCTGTCGTTTGCTAATTTATACTTATATTTGGTAACTGATATGATTGCAGGGTATTTGAGGTTTTCAAACGGTGGGAGGGTTATTATTACATCAAGAAGGATATAACAAATCATGCTTAAAATTAAATAACAAATATGAATTTACATTATAAATAATTATTTGGTATTTTCATAAAATTTATCAGTAGCTGAATTGTTTTTATACATTTTAAGTATTATGTAGTCTTTCATTTTGCATTTGAACCATGTTTTCACAGTACGAGCACATTCTCCCCAGGTATTGTTCGTACCCAGGTATTGTTCCTACCTGCCGGGCCTGGAGCCAGACGTGTTTTGTTTCGTCATAAACCGTGCCGTCTTCGTCCAGGCAATTGAAAAATCCTCTATAACATATGTTTGAAAAAAGGAAACAATATTATAAACGTTCTTCGATGATTATTTTTTATCTTTTATCGTGTAATCATCATAACATAAGTATCAATAATCTCAATTAATATTTAAGACTCGTCCTGGGAAAACTGGACTTAATGCATGTGCGTAAATTGTCATCCCAGATTAGCGTTTACAGCCTTATCAGGGACGACGCTTTCCGCTTTTACAGTGTTTTGTTGTTTAAAGGAAGTCTCTTCGAAGCGAAAATCCAGTTTAGGCGTTAAGTTTCGTCCCTGACTATTTTGTGCGGACTTCACAGACTTATCTGGGACGACACATAACGAACAAGCATTAAGCAAAGATTCCTCAGAACGAGGCTCATTTACTGTATATAGCAAAACAGAAACTGGAAAAAAACATCCGTGATTCTTTTATTTCAAATAATAGACCTTACCCGTATTTCTCGTCGTGCGAATGTGTTAACCAGAACTGCACACATCTCGTCAGGTCATCACTGATCTCGTCGTAAAACTCTTGAAGTCTTTTCTCAGCCATTAACAAAAAACGCGTTTAAAATTTTCCAAAATCTAAGAGTAAGTCCGATATTTGTAAAAAGAAACTTCAAATGTTTGGAGTTTCAATATGCATATACACCGTTTCAGATACGACACTATCTTCTGTCTTATTTGTAGTTGATAACAATAATCGTTCTACACCGTTTAAGATAATGGCAATCGGAATACATCTTCGGAATCGTCCGTAAGAGAGATAATTCGTCTGCTGATCCATAGTGACGATAAAGTGTACTGCTCAACTTGCCGTTATCAGCTATGAACGACTTAACAATCGTGATACATCGACTATCTCCGGAATCCTCCGTAAGATAGATTTATGAAATACTTTGTCTTCTGATCCAGAGTGACCATTTAATTGATCGTAACATATACAATTATTTGATTTGTTTAGTTTATATAACAGATAATTATAACTTTAAATGGGGCAATAAAATGAATGAATTTGATAGTTGTTCAGAATTGTGTTTACCGTTAAAACTAAATTGAATATTCACTATACGGTGAAGTACGTACATGTGTGTTACAGGGGCAATAACTTCGGAAAAGAGAAGGATATTATTTATACCCGTTTTGGTCAAACGTTCTTGCTTGTTTTAATGATGGTGTTTCGTACATTGCCATAACGTACAATCTTAATCCGTTATGATGGGGTATTTATTTACGTGTACCCGCTAAATACGTTAAATGTTTAGCTCAACCGGTAAATGCGCATGCGCGGAAAATAACTATTGTCAACAATAGCAATAAAATTGACTATTGAAAAGAGTCTTCCTCATTCAACGCACATACGCACACAAGTTGTTTGAGAAGCGACATATATGGACACACTTCGGATGGTGACGATAAACAAATTTAAAGGAACAGGTAAGGGTTTTTGTATATTATTACTTATATTTTATTATAAAATACATATTTAGCCATGCTTTATCTTATGTGGTAATAGGAGTTGTATTTCAGTAGTTATACCACCTGGCAAAGATGAATAAATAAACTATTGATAGATCTTTACATCATGTTTTCGGTCTTGTTCAAGTTATGATCGTTAATATTGTAAACTGTGTTGCGTTCGAACATGTTGACTGTGAGATATAAACTGGGACTTTTTGAAAATCGAAAGTAAACTCATATGATTGGTTTAAAAATAGCACCAATTAATAGCGTATCCATTTCATAATTGAACTATATCCGTGAGCGTATCAGTAATAATTCGCCACTATTTACTGGGTCGACAAAAATCCCCGTTACATCTAGTATTCATGTATTCGAACGTACGGCTCTTGGTTTTTAAGAAGAAAATCTGTTGCCTGGACAGAATAAAATGCTTTCTTATAATATATTAATTTTCATCCATTTATCAATACTCGTCCTTCTCATTGAATCACCACAAACCAGCACTTGTTTGGAACACCTTTATTGAGTTCCTTAACATTACTCATTTTAATTCGATTGGATAGCATATGATATGTATACCCCTTATTAGCTTGATTATTCATACAAAAGTCCAAGATTTCCTACTCATCTCAATCTCGGCGTCCGTGTACACGTAATGTTCTGGTTAAGGTCAGCGTGTAACATATATATTTCACTGCAAACAGTATATAACAAGTTTGCCTTCATTAACAAAAGTAAAGATTTAGATATAATGTGCTGACATTTCAAGTGTATTTATGATACATGCTGATTAAGCGGGTGATTGCATTTTGAGCCAGTATGGTAACGGTCACCATAATAATGGTTTAAAGTTTTTTGTCTAGGTAGTTTACATACAGACCTAGGTTGGGATTGTGTTTGCGGCAAGTTGGGTCAATGTTCCAACAAACAGAAAAGTTGTCTTCTCAATAACTATAGTCCGGGAGGAGGAATCGTACTGTACTTTTATGTGTAGGTATTTTTTATTGCAGACCTTGCTTGCATATTTAATTTAAGCAAGCTACTTCTAGGCATAGTCACATTTGTTGTGTCAATTTATACAAGTATATGCTCATCAGTAAGGTAGCATATACTTGGTAACGTACACAGAAATCCAACTTCAAATACTGTGTGGTCATTATATTAATAGGATACTGTCATAACATGTTCATTATACGACCAAAGCGAACGAATAGGCAAACGCACTGTCCTAAGGCAGCTCATGTTAAAAAATCTTGCCAGTACCTAAGATAAATGTGTTTGATAATTTTAGTAACGCGATCATTGGCCATTTTTAGGAAGTAAACACCTGCATGCTTGTGATTCATAAACTGAATTTTGGGTCATGCCTCCATTTGACATCTAATCCATATTAGGGTATACACATTCGATATGCTTAAATAAAGTAACGCACTGTTCGTGCATAAGGCTTAGTTTTTATAGCATAATAATAACCAATATACAAGTTAATTAAATTAAGATTGAATTCAGCATGACATTGTAGAAACTATTTTTTTTCCTGAAAATCGAGCTGCCTTATTAAATTGCAGTGGATAATCAACGCGCATTTTTCTACATTCAAAATACTTATTTGTTTACTGACGCACACAATTATTTGTATGACATATGGTATGTCATATCTTAACTCCAGGTGGTATACTACACAGGGCAAAATTAGTTTTGGTCTTGATTGGACCATGAAACACAACCGCTTTTGGCTGTTTTTGCAGCCATTTCTTTTAAATATCGGGTCAACCTTACCCCCATTTTGCCAATCTCTGTCTTTTCGTTACCCCAGTATCTTATGATTTAATAGACTTATGACTGAGTATTTATTCTTCTGATTTTTGGATTTCACGGGCTTTAGTTTCCTACAATTGTCTAGCTACAGCTTCTTCGAAACTTAGGGTAACAATCTCTGTTTAATATATTATATCACCCTTCATCACTATAATTTATTATTAAACAAAATTCATCCTCCAACCCTTATAGTAAAAAGACTCTTAACATCGAAAAATGACCCCAAGTAATCACGTCATCTCAAGTAATCACCCCAAAAGACACAAAGGCTAGAGCCTTGATAGTTTGAAACATTAAAACTTGAAGTAATTGTTCTAATTGTTGTAATTTTTCTTATCACGGCTAATAATTCAATGACAAAGCATATTTTTACAATTCAACATATCTGTTGAAACTGATTTAATTAGCCATAATTAAATAACAAAGACACTACCACATGGCTATTCACAATATTGTATTTGATATATCTTTGGCACAGTTACGGTGCTTCTGTTTACCATTTCTATTGAGAGCAGTAACACATACCATTTACAATTGATATATGAAACAATAAACATATACAAAGTTTGAAAAAAATCGTTAGCCATCAGTCGGTACTAGATGTGAGGATCAACAAATCCATTCTGTTGTTAATAGAATTGAGTTCTTTAATCAAATGATCCTGATAAAATATCCACAAGCTTTGTATAACTCATAAGTCTCAAATGTTTGAAAGGGCATTGTGATTGCATTTACCCAATCAATATGCATACGTATTAAATTCAGATATAGTCCATCTTTTCAGGCAAATATGGATCCAATAACGATGTTGTATTGATGTTATCATGTGAAAAAACATACCAACAATTTCGTTTAGTTCATTTATGCCTAAAATGGGGTTTAAACATATGCCTTATAAAATGGCCTACGTCCATGAAATATAAACAACATCAAAGTATGCTTATTCATAGTGCGCATGTGCACAGCGGTACTTATTTACATTTCATTGATAATGGTTATCTCCCTTGTCAGATTAACGGGCAACGGAAATCCATATAACATGTACAATTCATGTTTTATAACGGACGGTTCTTTGTTGTAAAAGTAAATACGTTTCATGGCGATAATACCTGGCTATCTTATGCTATATTGATTAATATTTATCCATTTATCAATACTCGTCTGCTTCACTGAAGATATGTATGGTCATGTGTTACGTTCTTAATGTCTTACACGAACATGAAGTTGAAACATTTGGAGTCTACATACAGAGCCATGCATCTACTTTTAGAAAATGATGTATTTTTCAACCAATCATTTTTGAGTAAACATCCGATATACCGGCTTGTACTTTCGGTTTCGTTCCAATAAAATTGGTAGACATCACCACCTATCGAGTGCAGCGTTGATAACCCAAACAACTGTACGTAATAGGAAATCCCCATTAAGTTCATATCAAGTTACTTTTGATTTCATTCAAGACATCAACGTATTTTCATGATAAACACATTCGAGCGAACAAGTAAGCATTATTTTTCTTTACTGCATTTTAAATATGAACATTTTTATTTAGCTAATCTGTATCTTTTTCGGATTAGTTGTTATATGCTATGAGGTATTCGACCGTATCCAAGGTATATACTATAGTTATACATATAATCATCTTATTTGCATTCAGCGTACTGTACTGACGGTGAAATATGAACTGAGACTTTTTAAGAATCGAATACCAATTATTATATTGTGTTTAAATAACATTTAGTAAGAGCTTCCTCATTTTAAAACATAGGACTTTATCCATGTGCATAACATCTATTAAGATTTTTATCGGTTTTATCGGTAGTAATGAATAAATAAAATCACATGTTTTTTTCCAATTGTTGTAACTAAATGCATTATATGTGCAATTTGTATTTTTCATTTTATCTAAATAAGTGTACTGAAGCTTAAAAACTACCGAAAATTTGCCAGTTTTAACTTTCATTCGTGATTATGTTCCGTTTAAACACCAGTAGAAATGTTGCAGTTTTAACAAAAAAAAGTAGATGATGCGCAATTGGAAATAAAAAAAAACAAGGCCGATGACCCTATGATTTTATTTCATCTTTCAGATAGTATTTGTAGAAGAATTATCAAAACATAACTGAAACTGCCGCAACACCCCTTAAACAATCAGAGATAACGTATCGCACAAATAATGCACCGGTCACGTGCTTTTACAGGCAGATTTGAGAACAATCGGATGTTTAAGGACACTATTTAAGTTGTGACTTTCGGTTTACAATTGTTATAATTAAAACTGGAATTATCGCTTAAAAAATGGCACAATGTGAATCCTCGTAATGAGATAATCTTCACAAGTTTACGTAATACTCGCAATTTCTTCTGCGCAATCAGATACGCATAAACTGATCTCTGTGTTACATTATTATTCGCCATACGGTGTGTGGTTAATTATTGAAGTCGATCATATAAAGGTACGTGACACATTGGTATTATGTTTAATTTCAAACAACGGTTAATGTTTATACATACAATATTGCATGCGTGACGATTTCTCTGCATTGATTTACAAAGTGTAAAGTGTTTACAAAAAATGTAAAACATGTGTGCATTGTTTAGGATCAAACATGACTTATCAAATGATATTAAACAATCATTGTTTTTGTTCAGTTTGTTTTTAGCCTGAGCACTTAATTGCTCATGGTGAGCTTTTGTGACCACCCTGGATCCTTCGTATGTTCGTCGTCCGTCGTGTGGCGTCAACTTGTAGCTCGATAAAGCAATAGTTACCGCACAAGAGCTCTCATGTTTTTATTATCTTGATGAAATTCAAAATGTTTATCTCAAATTTATCTGCGCAAGGTTCGAATGTGGGTCATGTGCGTCCAAAAACTCTGTCAACAGGTCAACGGAGTTCTGATCTGGGTCTCGTGCTTCTAGAAACTAAGTCGCCTGGTCACATCTTAGAAAACCTTGTTGTGATGTTGCATTTATGACTCGTAAAAAACACTAACGTTCTTCATGGAACGTTTCCTGAATGTTTATGTTTTTTAACATCTATATACCATGTTAAAACTTTGGTCAACTGCCTCCAAAAACTTGGTAACGAGGTCTAAACTCAAAAACCTTGTTATCACTGTAGATTACACCTGTATTAATCAATCTAAATAACTTTGAAAGAATGTTAACCTGCAAGATATATATGCCTAATTTTTATCTGAGTCACATGCATCCAAATGGTAGGTCACTTGAAAAATGTTTTATGATCCCCATGTGCAATCTAACATGTGTCGCCCTCAAGTTCATTATAGTATCATCCTTATGGGTTCTTATTTGTGTATCACTGTTGTATCCTGTATAGCTTAAAGATCATATATGTTCAATTTGACAAACAATTGAACGAGTAGTTTAAAAGGAGATATCTTATCATGCGCTGTTAAGCTTTTTTTGAAGTTAAATATATGAATATGAATTATAAACTATTTTTAATTCCTATCTTTTAACTGAATTATTGAAAGTGGGCACAATGTTTTGTTGTGCTATTACTTAGCAATAACTCACTTAACATTTAGAATAGCCATAACAAAATACGCACGCACGCACGCACGCACGCACTACTATAACAACTTCTACTACTATTATTTCTACTACTATTTCTACTACTATTACTACTACTTCTACTACTGCTACTACTGCTACTGCTACTGCTAGAGCTACTGCTACTGCTACTGCCACTGCCACTGCTACTGCTACTACTACTGCTATTGCTACTGCTATTGATACTGCTACTGCTACTGCTATTGTTACTGCTACTGCTACTGCCATTTATACTGTTTCTGATTCTGTTTCTGTTACTGCTGCTACAGCTACTGTTTCTGCTATTTCTGCTACTACTACTGTTTCTGCTATTTCTGCTACTACTTCTACTGCTGCTACTACTACTACTACTACTACTACTACTACTACTACTACTACTACTACTACTACTACTACTACTACTACTACTACTACTACTACTACTACTACTACT
>VMBQ01001810.1:101941-130145 GCA_007657795.1 Dreissena rostriformis | reverse complement strand
TTCAAATTATGCCCCTGGGGTCAAATTTGACCCTGCCCCGGGGGTCACAAAAATGAACATACGCTTAAATAAGGCCTATTTTGTGCAAACTTTAAAAAATCTTCTTGTCCATAACCGTATGGCATAGGGCTACCAAATTTGGTATGTAGTGACATCTAATAGTCCTCTACCAAGTGTGTTCAAATTAAGCCCCCTGGGATCAAATTTAACCGTTACCCAGGGCTCACAAAATTAAATATATGCTTACATTGGGCCTTTTTTGTGCAAACTTTAAAAATTTTCTTGTCCATAACCATTGGGCCTTTTTCTACCAAATTTGGTATGTGTTAAAATCTTAAAATTCTCTACCATTGTTTTTCAAATTATGCCCCTGGGGTAAATTTTGACCCTGCCCCGGGGGTCACAAAAATAAACATATGCTTAAATAAGGCCTATTTTGTGCAAACTTTAAAAATCTTCTTGTACATAATTATAGAGCCTACTGGCTAGGGCTACTAAATTAGGTATGTAGTGACATCTAATAGTCTTCTACCAAATTTGTTAAAATTATTCCCCAGGGCTCAAATTTGACCCTGGGCCCCGGGGGTCACAAAACTGAACATATGCTTATATAAAGCCTCTTTTGTGCAAACTTTACAAATTTTCCTGTCCATCACCATTGGGCCTAGGGCTACCATATTTGGTAGGTAGTGAGATCTTATAGTTCTCTACCAAGCTTGTTCAAATTATGCCCCTTGGGCCAAATTTTATCCCTTGAAGCCCCGGGCTTTTTAGTCTGTTTAGTTAACACCGTAGTAACGTTTTCCATATATAAAAATGCTCACCCTTCCAACTTTAAGCTCCCAGTGGGACGAGGGATACAAAGAGAAAGTCACATGCTTGAGTAAATTTCAACACACGCGCATTGCAAGCTTTTTTCGCATAACAAAACAGTGGAGCGATACAGGGCCATCATGGCCCTCTTGTTATTATTTTTATGCAAACGCCATTCCATATATATTCAGGCAAAATAAAATGGAAAAGGAACCAGCTACGATCATCAGGACGGTCGATTGTCTTTCGCGTATGCCAGAATTGCCTCGGGAAACAGGCACAAAGAACAAGGTTTGTGTTTTGTGATGGATACATGAATACGTGGTTCCTTTCTAGCAAGACTCAGGGCTATTTTTCTTCTATAAAATAAGAAAATAACCATATTGCGCTATTCCGAACCTGTGGCACTAAATTAATTCATTTCTACCCTATTATGCCTAGTGAAACCATGCTTGCAATATACAAATTAAATTGATGATAAACACATGTCCAGTTTTGTAAACGTGTTTTAGTTTTCGCTTTGAAAATGGTTTCAATGTTGTTGTTTTTTTTAATAACGCGTAGTCATTTGGGGTATGCTTAATTGACACGAACAGAATAGATAAGCGGAGTATACATGTACATAATATTACTTGTTTTGAATGGGTAGCATAGGTTACACTACTTGATCTCTTTAATAGTATTTTGACATGTTTCTTTAAGGTACGTGTTCCCACTTTAAAACTCAATCTTGGTGTTAGAAGACATGTTATCAATGTGGATCCATCGAAGCGTTCGAACAACAGACGGGATCAACATTTCGTCACAAACTTACTGGTAAAAACGATAGATAATTTTATTAATAAGATAAACCATCTATCTCAATTGTTAAGCGTTTCTAGTACACTAATTGGAAGGTTAAGAACCTTTATATTTGGAATTTATAGTTTAGTTTTGCCCCTTTACTATAGAGTCGTCTTAGTTATTTATAGGAGGACGTCTTGGTGCAAGTATCAGCATTTGTTTTTCACAAATATTAAATGTATGGCTATGAATCATAATAAACATAATTAAAAACCTTTGGTTTTTATATTAATTTTGTTGATTTTTTACAAATGTTTAGCGTCTGTTTACATCAAAATAATCAACTGTGTTGATAAGTGTCAAACCGCCATCTTGAAAATACGGTTCTTGTTGAGCTGTGGGTTCCGACTAGCTGATCCACTTTCAATATTTGCATGCTATAAATAGCCTTAAAACAAAGAATGCAGGGAAGGTTAATTTCTTTAAAAAAAAATATTTCTGAAAAAATATCAACAGACGATGTAGCATAAAATATTGTGTGCTACTTTGAAACACTATATGCATAATACATAAAGGAGGAGATATTTGATAAGAACGTATCAAGTTGTGATGAATTACAATATTTACCTCTTTTTGTCGCATTTTTGATAGGCAAAACGATAGTGAATGTGTGAAAACTTTATTCCCTAACAAACTGCATCATGTGCGAACGCTCTATCACATAATTTCACGCGATCACTTTCCCACGACTCAACAAGAACCCACGACTGAACAAGAACCTACCATACACTCCAAATTGTTGCATCTTTTCTTGTTTGTTACGCATTATAATTTTATTATTTTCAAGTGTTTCTTAGTCATTCACAAACATGTGTTAATGTATATGGCTAGTATATAGTGCTATTTCGCTCATGTACGTTTTTTTTTAATCTATGACAGAAAATAAAAAAATAGCCAATTTCTCACTTCGTGAAGAAAGGACTTATTTATCATGTCAACCCATACATACGTATGCATTTCGTTGTATTCATTTAAATCTCTTCGGCAAAAGTAAAATATAACGTTAAGCGACCATGATTTATTTGTTTAAAAATAGGTAAAACAAATATTAATGACAATATTTAATTGCGTGCATCTATGTTTAAATAATCACATCAGCATATTCTTAAGGTATTTTTATTACACTGATGATAATTAAATTATGATAACCAACACAATGCTGATTTGATAGTTTTACATCCAGATTCCAGAGCACTTCCCAGCATTGTCTATCCGGATATCACATGTACTGGATGCTATTGGAGCCGGGAAATGCACTGTATTGGAGCGGAGAAAAATATATTCGTTGAGAGAGAGCATGTTGACGATAACAGAACGACTATTAGGAAATGAATGTGAATATTTTCATTTCGGGAGCCAATCTGAAGGCACCACAACTCCCGGTCTCAATTCTGATATTGATTTGCTATTAAGTAGGATGCGTGTGAACATTATGACAGACTGGAGCGACTGGGAGGCTGGGATTGATAACCTTCTGATGCTTCGTGACGACATCACTCCACATCAACAGTACTTGCTACAAGCTATACACAAATACACACCTGAAGCGGTTACCAGTATTGACAATGACACGTGTGTAAGGAACGATTCTGGGCAAGTACTGTTCAGCTCAGAAAGGTGGAAACAGGAAGCAGAGAAGTTACTCTCAGAGCGAGGGGAGGTTACAAAAAATGGACCTTCTGTGAGTGCTAATCCAAACTGGGATTTTGTACGTGCATTACACGTCTTTAAACCTCTTCCTGAAATACACCACTGGAGAGACAGATGCAGAGGTAAACACTGGCCGCCCGCCCAGCTAATTGAGGCTTCACATGTAGCTCCCTGTTTTATGGTACCTGCAGGACATCCAGACAGTGATTACAAGCGCGAAGAATGGCGACTGTCTCCAAACCTTATAGAACGAATGTTGATGTTTAGTTTTAATGTGACACAAATAAAATGTTACATAGTTTTAAAACTAATTAAAAAATCCTTATTCTATAAAACAGTCGGGGATTTTATCACAAGTTTTCATTGTAAAAGTGTAATGTTTTACACGATAGAGAGAACACATCCTTCTCTGTGGAAGGAACATAACCTTATGTTTCTACTTTTACAATGTTTACAAGTATTAAGGAAATGGCTGCGATTGGGATACTTCCCTCATTATATCATAGAAGGAGTGAACTTGTTCGATGGGAAACTGTCTATTGGGAAACAGAGATGCCTCTTACAGTACGTGAACTACTTGATAAAAAACGACTTGCAAGATTTATTTCATATATATATAGATCAATTAGGGGATCGGTTACAAGTGTGTGGTATACGGGGAATCGGAAAGGCTGGAGAGGGACGACTGGGACGTGAAAGCTTACGTTACAGTATCAGTTTATTCCTTAAGTTCGAGTCCTTGGACATTTTTCTGCGTACATTAACAGATATAACACATCGTAAACACAGTTTGAGTTCAACTTTCCAGCAAAATCTACAAAATAAACTACCTACTGTTTTTGAATACTTCACAAATGCCCGATTGCAAACCGTCGCTTTCGAGCTTGTTACTCACCTGTACGCCTTACACAATTCAGTGCAAGTATCAAAGTGTTTGCGACAACCAAACCCTGCTTTCATCGAAATTATACGCCGCTTTCAATATTCTTTAAAAACGGATGTAGCTTCTAGCCGTTTAAAGTTGGCATCTGTGCTATACTGCTGTGGACATCTGGCCGCGGCACTGAGAGTGCTGGAGGACGTGGCGAAGAGGTGTCATAGCAAGGTCAAGGCTGTGTGTGGAGTTAGAACTGTAATAGGAGGAAATTATCTCCAGGTTTTTGCTAACATGATGTCAGAAAATTGTGACAATGTACGCAGTGAACCACCATTCGCATTCTGTGTCAGGTTTATTAGACAAGAAGCGCACTGCGTCCCATATATATTGTGGTTTGAAATGAATCGCGGAATGACTGAAGAGGAAGTTGTACAGAGAAGTTACACTGAGAAACGATGGATGGAATATGCTGAGTTGGATGCACGTCCTTTCCTTCACTATCTACAGTATCTCACGTATGGAGGACTCAGGGAACGTTACAAACAGCTACATGCGTTTGAAATACTCCGGTCTTATATAATTGATCCAAGAAATAAAATCAACATTCATCACCCTGAGACAGCGCTCAATTTGCTTGGTCACTGCTATGAAATTGAAGGCGACTATGAAAGGGCGTTATATATCTACGAGACATCGTTGCGTTCGAAGGATACGAACAATGCTGCTAACTGGCACGTACAGCGTGTGCTGCGCCTATAAGCCATTTATAATGACAATTATAACTTTTAAATGTGCAAAATGATAACAAGACACGTTTTTATTAATTTGTTCTCTTAGTTTAACCTTTGAACTGTAGGTAAAATTAAGCCAGACATAAACCAAACAAATATTAAGTGCATTATTATTGCAGAGTTATTAAATATTACACGTTAAATTCTGTTTGTAGAAGCATTGTAATTAAGCATTTCGAGATGTTGATATAGATAGTTCTAAGTAAGTGTGTATTTATTTTTTTTAGCGAGTTTAAGAAAACCTCAACCACGATTCTTCGTGTTTTCGTGCCCAGGCCATTAATCTTATTTGTATTCAACACTTACTTGGTACTTTATTCTACCAGCCATTTATCTTATTTGTATTCAACACTTACTTGGTACTTTAGTCTTCCAGGCAATTACTCGTATTTGTATTCAACACTTACTTGGTACTTTAGTCTACCAGCCATTAATCTTATTTGTATTCAACACTTACTTGGTACTTTAGTTTCCCAGTCATTAATCTTATTTGTATTCAACACTTACTTGGTACTTTAGTCGCCCAGTCATTAATCTTATTTGTATTCAACACTTACTTGGTACTTTAGTCTACCAGCCATTACTCTTATTTGTATTCAACACTTACTTGGTACTTTTATCTCCCAGTCATTAATCTTATTTGTATTCAGCACTTACTTGGTACTTTAGTCTCCCAGCCATTACTCTTATTTGTATTCTACACTTACTTGGTACTGTAGTCTCCCAGTCATTAATCTGAATGGTATTCAACACTTACTTGGTACTTTAGTCTCCCAGGCCATTAATCTTATTTGTATTCAACACTTACTTGGTACTTTAGTCTACCAGTCATTAAACGTATTTGTATTCAACATTTACTTGGTACTTTAGTTTACCAGTCATTAATCTTATTTGTATTCAACACTTACTTGGTACTTTAGTCTCCCAGTCATTAATTTTATTTGTATTCAACACTTACTTGGTACTTTAGTCTCCCAATCAATTTACTGAGTTAACGGAAAACTCCGTAAAATCTACCATGCATGTATTTTAAAGTACGATATTTGGTTCTAGAGGCAAATCTGTTCGATAGGGGTCAAACATGCTTTCAAACGTTATAATTGTTATTATTTATCAATTTATCAACACTTGCTCCGATGTGGCATCCGAGGCCAGCACTTGTTTGTGAAGGTTCCGTTGGAGAAAAAAAACTAAGACACCTCGATATAATCAAATAGATTCTAAGACACCCAAATGAAGATAAATAAAGCTCGATATATACTTTCTAGTATATACTTTAATTGTTAAATTGTATGTCTAACAAACAAGTAATGTTTCTGTTTTTCGTTTGTACTGCGAATAAGATATGTATTGCTATATTTATTACATGATCATTTTAAACGTTGAAACGCCACAAGGCACCACAAAACACAGCAATTACAATAACAATCTTACAACGCTGAACTTACCTTTATTATTTACTAGTGTGTTGTCTACTAAAAGTTCTATTATGACATATTAATGTATTAATATAAAGAGACTATTCGAAAATGATGATTTTCTAAGTTTAGAGGGTGCAATTGTAGAAGCACCCTTTTTACATGAGTTTAATTATAATTGTTATAATGCGTTTTGATTGTGAACACAATTCATAACCTTCATTATATTTTAATTAAAGCGCGATAAGCGTTGGACCTTTTTTACGCCCCATGCTTCCATGACAACGATTGGAAAGGTAATGTTGAAGACAGAACATATTGATGTTCTCAAAATTGAAAGCATTTAATTTCCAAAATAAAAGCAAATATGTATATATATTTATGTAGACATTAAATGTCACACAACTAGTAGTACGCCAACTACTATGGCTGTTGCATTCTCATCAAACCGCTACTAACGTTGAGGTGGTTTAGTCTTTTTACTGTCAACTATTTTGTTATTAAGATATAGAAATTGTTTTAGTTAAAACAAATTATTGTGCATACTACTAGATTAACAACTCAAATATGTATTAAAAAGCTTTTTTCCGAAATTCGAAATTTATGTAGCGTAAAATCATTGACAAATATAAGTATTGAAATAATATAATGATTAATATAATTATGTAGTTAAACATGAAACAGCAATTACTATTTCAGACGTTGACTATAAATTATACAGTGAGATATTAAGATTATGTTTTGTATACCTCGCTATTTGGTAAAAGTAGTTGAACCACTTTAAAACTATAATTACAACAATTAAATCATTGAAGAAAAAACATATCTCTAGATTTGACCTTAAGTCAGGGTCATAGTGGCAATGCGCAATACAGAGATACGAATTCATTTGTCGGCGAGCGAGTAAAGATAGATGATTTATTAATTGACTACTTGAGGTGTTGAATTCGCGGCGACCTTCAAGGACGGTTCGATCTCGTTATTTTTGCAGCCTGTATTTACCCAATGTCTTTCATTTAAACTTCAAATAAAACATTCCATACATTTTATGTTTACTAATGATATGTTGTTTCTTGAGCAACGATACTTCTTAATTGGATGTCTTGGTTCTTTTTGGAGAGTTGCTTGAAGTCTATTGGGCTGTCTAATAGTACTTTCAGCAGATTAATTATAGTTATAACAGGAATTGCGATAGACTCAAATTCCTGCATTTTGACCCAAGTGAATTGAAGATGATTTGTTTTTTACTGGAGCAAAGTTTTTTTCCTTGCGTCAATTTGACCCAATTAAATCCTGATTAAAAAGTCAACATCAATCTAATGGAATAACCCATATATGATACTAATTGATATCACCCACGTGCATTTAAAATACCCTCTTGATTATAGGGACCTCCGGGGCGTCGTTTATCTGATCTCAATTGCACTCATGTCACCGAAATCAATCTTTAAATTGGAAAAACACAATACCAGCTCTGATTAGATATTCCCCGTTGGTAAACGTTTGGCACAACATTGGTTTTACTCCTTTGATCCTTTAAATTAATGAAATTTTTCGAACAAGTCAAGTGGTAATAATTAACCTTAAACTATTCAATGGTCCAATTATAGTGTTAGAAATATATTTTAACATTGCCCTCCCCAGTGAATAAATTTACGTCGAATACTCCCTATCAAATATCCTAATTATTTTCAACATAAATGGTATAGAGATATACCGATTCTACGTGTCATTTAAAAATAATGATCATTACAATATTTTCTTCAATAACTGCATTGTTGAACCTTTTGTAAAATGTTCGTGTCATGCAACTTGAATTGAAACCCGTTGAAATGCGTTTATTATACGTTTTACGATTAGAACATTAATGCAAGGAAGCTCATTAATTGGTGGTAAATAATCAAATAAAAAACGGTAATCGTATTCAATTTTGAAATTCCTTTTCAATATAATAATATGAGCTTTAAGCTGTAATCCAGAAATATTTAATGTTAATATTAAGTATATATTCATCTCTTTACCATTATTTTTTGCAGACACTGTTTCTTGACAATTTGAAAAATAGTAAGCAAAATTAAAGAACTCAATCATATATGCAAGAAATACATTAACAAAGCATTGGACATTGATTCATGCTCAGATGGAATGCTCATTTTAACAAGAGTACCAAGATGATCGGTTGAGTGACTTTTTAGACAATTTTGTTTGAAATTTGTAGTTGAAATAGTGTGTTCATGCTATGCACGTAAAGAGGTTTAAAACAGGGTCTCACTTGTGTCACACAAACCATTGATTAATTTTGAGCTTTTGTCATATTTTAAGGTCGGGTTATGTTTTTGCGAGCCGTGCGATGAACATGCAGAACATAAAGTATTGTATTTTTTAATTTGAAACGTTTTGATAGTTCACTTATTTCTTTTATACCTAATGATAAAATATGACATTTCTGCAGTGAAATAACAGCAGTGTTCTTTTCACCGGTGAAAAGAACACATTTTCGGAATTCCTTTTCTATTTTTAGATTATCATATCAAGATGTACTTCCCTTGTTTATATCCTTGTTTATATTTTTTCTATGATCACGAGTGAAATAAAATCGATATTCCACCGAATCTCACAAATTTTCTTTTAAATTTATGCTTTGTTTTACCGTTTATTAACATTTTAAAAGAGTTTGACTGTAGAATTTCCCTGGAATAATGACGTCATTTCGTCAACAATGTGACGTCATTTCGTCAACAATGTGACGTCATTTCGTCAACAAAATGCCGTCATTTCAATGTATTGAGGCACGCCACGGGAGAGAGGGTCACTTTTCAGCGAAAGGGAAATTTTTATTAATTATTTTCTTGAAAAAGGGGCATAAAAGAAACAGAAAATGTGTTCATGTCAGTGTAAGATCGTTTGTTATTTCACTCATGATCATAGAAAAATAATATTTTCACGACTGGCGTAGCCACTCGTGAAAATATATTTTCTATGATCACTCGTGAAATAACAAACGATCGTACACTGACATGAACAAATATCCTCTATATGTTACACGCAGAATAGAAACATGTCTTTAGGTTATACTAAGCTCATGATTATTTCTCCAATATTTGTTCATAATGTCAAAAGTGTCTTGATTTAAGGCCATTTGTTCTAACTCACGTGAGCACTTATTGCTGATCGGGAGCCTTTAGGATGCCATACTTATGTCCGCCGTCCGTCAGTCCGTACGTTCGGGAGTCCGTGAACATTTTCTTCTAACAACTTCCCTTCCTGAACCGTTGGGCAGAGTTGAAATTAACTTCACAGGGATGAACCTTGTCTAACTCTGATTCACAGTTTTCATTTTATTTTAGGTAAATTGCATATATACGTCACTGCAGCTGAAAATAGATTTAAACAATAAAACTTCAAAGATCAATTCTTAAGTAGGAAAAGCGCAATGCAATCTCTATAAACACATTTTTCATAAGTATACAACTGGCACAAATCGTTCTATCGTCGAATAACTATATTTAAAATCAAATGCACCTAAAGAAAATTAATAACCCCAAAATAACATTGCCTACCCAGTGAATTAATTTATGTCAAATGGTCTCTATCAAATAACCATATGATGTGGTGTTCAAATATTCTATGTATCGACAGTTGTAAGAAAATATCAATAAGATATTTCAGATTGGTGGTATAGGGTTACACCTATTCTAACGTTATGATTAACGTTTACTATTTTCTAAACGAATACCTTGTATAACACGTCGTGCAATTGCAGTGTCAGTCATTGAACATTGATAAATTTTCAGATGCCCAATTAAAAGAGTTACAAGATGATCGGCTTATTACTTCTCAGATGATTATATAAAACATAACTTAACAAAAAGGAGATGCATTGAAGCATTCAAATTCTTGATTGAATCTCAACGCTTTAAATAATAATACACTACCAGTGAGACAAATTGACACAATCTTCGACCTATTTTTTGATTCGTGAACATAATAAAGAGGTATTACAAACGAAGAACTTTTAAACTATGTTTGAATATATGTTTGTGTTTTTCGGACGGAAACACATGTACTTGTACTACATGAAAAAATGTGTTAATCAATTCATTATTTGTATATTGATTTACTTTTATACAAACATCAAATGATAATATTTTTTATTCGATAATAAATACTACAACAAACTATAATCATGTTTAATACAGTTTACTGTTAATAAAACGCAATATTTTCTGCTGTACAAAACGAAGACAAACAAGCATTTATTCATAAAAAAAAATCCGTGTGTGTATTGACATTTTCAGCTATATATTATTGATCCAAATCTTTAAATGGCTATTCATATTTCAAAAGATTTCTTTAATTGGTGGCATTGAAATTCACGTTTAAACTAGTTTTCTTAGGTATATATCAGAGAGATTTAAACCGTGGTTGTTCGTCGACCGATTATTGAACAAGGATTGGAATGTGATAAGATCGTCTTCCTGCAGAAAGATTTCAACCGGGTATGTGTTGTTAAGTTAGTTAATTATATCTCAAAAGTATTTTATACAATTTATAATGTAATATTGAAAAAAGTATAATTAAGCATTAGAAACAAAGTTAAATTATTTATTGATATTGATGATGATAATAATAATATTTACAATAATTAGTCCTACTTTTATGTGTGGAATATTATATAAACATAAGCATTACATTAAACAATACATGAGGATACCTGCTTTTTTTAATCTATATATCGTGCGCAAATACGACCGATGTAAATAGCACATACAAATAAATGTCAACGTAAAACATTAAAAAAATACTAAACTAACTAGATCTGCTCATGGTTTGGCATTAAGTCCGCTCTGCATGGTTTTTTGCTACACAAATGTTGATACATCGTGGTATGTAGGAGTAAAACTTAAAAGATTATTTGTGTAAAATAACTCACGGACGAGTCCAACCTCAGATTGCGCAGATATTTGACTTGATCCGAGCGTAGCTCATATTCAACTTCTGCGGAGATATTTGACTGGTTCCGAGCGTAGATCGTATTCAGCCTCCGCGCAGAGATTCTACTGGTTTCGAGCATTGCTCGTATTCAACCTCCGCGCAGAGATTTGACTGATTTCGAGCTTGTTTATAACCTCCGCGCAGAGATGACTAGTTTCGAGCTTGTATTCAACTTCCGCACAGAGATTTGACTGATTTCAAGCTTGTTTATAACCTCCGCGCAGAAATAATTGGTTTCGAGCTTGTATTCAACCTCCGCGCAGAGATTTAACTGATTTCGAGCTTGTTTATAACCTCCGCGCAGAGATGACTGGTTTCGAGCTTGTATTCAACTTCCGCGCAGAGATGTGACTGGTTTGGAGTATAGCTCGTATTCAAACTCCTGAAATAAAATGATTGAAATTAAACAATTTACCCTAAAAACGTGCATCCATACTATGCGCCTCTTTTAACTGTGTCAACATAAATCGCTATGACATGTACAATTCGTGTTTGTAACGGACGGCCCTTGGTTATAAAAGGAAATACTTTTCATGGAGATAATGCAAGGCTATCTTATGATGTATTGATTAATATTCATCCATGTATCAATACCCGTCTGCTTCACTTAAGATATATATGACCATTTGTTACTTTCTTAATGTCAGAAAATAAACGAACGTGAAGTTGAACCATTTGGAGTCTACATACAGGCTCATGCATCTACCTTTAAAACATTATGTATTTTTAAACCAATCATTTAATGCAAAAGTAAACATCCGATATATACATACTCATTATACCGGGTTGTACTTTCGGTATCGTTCAGATATTATTGGTACACATTGCCACCTGGCGAGTGTAGCGTTGCTACCCCAAACAACTTTACGTCATAGGAACTCCCCATAAAATTCATATCAATTTACTTTCGATTTCATTCGAGACATCAACGGATCGTCATGATAAACAATTTCGAATGAACAAGTAAGAATTATTTGTTTTTATTTCTTGTTAAATTATAAATGGTTAATGTATAAATGCTTTATCTTGTGCGAAAAAGGGTTAACTTAAAATTAGTTGTTATTTGAAAGGAAGTATTCGACCGTAAGCAAAGGTATATATTATACAAATGAATATGATCTATTTCGTTCCATGCAGTGTACTGTACTTTCGGGGATATAGGAACTGAGACTTTTTAAGAATCAAACATAAATTTATACTTTTGTTTATTATTGAGAATAGCATTAAAAATTGGTTTATTTTGAAAATCGGACTATATCCATGAGCATAACAGTCATAACTCGCCACTATTTACTGGGTTAACGGAAATCTCCGTAACATCTACCATTGAAGTATGTTTACGAACGATACTTGGTTAAAGAAGGAAATCTGTTTCATGGAGATAATACAATGCTTTCAATTGGTATATCGGTTATTATTCATCCATTCATCAACACTCGTCTGCTAAGATATGGCATGTAAAGTGAGCACTTGGTTTTAACGGTTCCATTAACTAACGCAACGACACCTCAAAACAAACTTATACACTCAATGTAGATAAATAAAGCTCGAAATTCACTTTCTTGTATTAATTTAATAATTTTTATTTTATGCCAAACACAAAGTAGTCCTTTGTTTTACAAAGTATAGATTTGTATTGTCTTCATTAATATAAAATTTTACTAGGGAATAATTAAACGCAGTATGGCAAACCATGCTCTTACAAACTTATATCTGTGATATTAGGTGTACACTCGACTATTGTGTTGTGTTTTAAAAGTTTCAATTATGTCATAATTATGTATCAAAATTAAGAGACTATTTGAAAATGTTAGATTCTATAAGTTTCGAGCGTTCGATGGTAGCAGTAACCTGTTTACGTATGTTTAATTTAAGTTGTAATAATTATTTTTTGTTGCATATATTTATATCCTGAAAAATCTATCAGCCAAAACACGATTAGGACCTTACCTTATGCAAGTTGGGAAAAGCCTTTTCCATCCAAGACTTTAAGACGATACATATTAATAAAAATGTACTTGTTTCAAAATTAAAGTTATTTGATGTCTAAAGTAAAGCATATATTTATGTATTTTTACCTATTTATGTAAACATTAGGTGTCACCGTTCTAGTAGTACACCAACAACCAAAGCTACTGCATTCTCATTTAAACGCTATCATGATATCGGTGTTTTCCTTTAAATATAGTTAATATTTAATTTATACTGTGAGTATAAGGAGTTAAGTGACCACGATTAAAAGTATTGTGCAATCTGGTATCCGACGAAACGTTTTTTAGTTTCGGTTTATAATTCTTTTTGTGAAAACTAAATACGTGTGCGAATTGCTAAATCGTAACCTAAAATACATAACATGTAGCGTTCTACCAAATGCGAAATAAATTTTAATTTAACACATTAAAACATAAAGTATTGAAATAATATAATGAGTACCATACTCATGTCGTTAAAATGCAACTCAATACAACATAATAAAGCATAATAAAAAATGCTATTTGTTAATATAGTTAAAACCCTTTTAACTATAATTTCAACCATATAGTATTTAAAGACAAGCATAATTTATATATTTTACCTTGAGTTATTGTAATGTATTTTCTTTGGGAGTGCTCAATACAGAGATACGCTTTAATGTATCGTCGAGTCACGACAGATCAGTTATTAATTGACAACTTGAAATGTTACATTCGCGTCGTTCTTCAAACATGGTTCAATCGCGTCATTTTACAGCCTGTATTTACACAATGGGTTTCAATGAAACTTCAAATAAAGCATCTCAAACGTTGTATGTTTGATAATACTATGATATGTCTAAAGCAACGATACTTCTTAATTGGATTTCTTTGTCTTTTTTGGAGAGTAATGAGAGGTTGCCTGAAGTATATTGGGTTGTCTTATAGTTCTTTCAGCAGATTAATGATATTTATAACAGGAATTTCGGTATACTCAAATTGTTTGACTCAAGCGAATTGAAGACGATTTGTTTTTTACCATAGCAAATTGTCTTCATTGCGTTTATTTGACCCAATACAATTCCGATCAATATATGATACCAATCGATATCACCCACGTTATTTTAAATACCCTCTTGATTGAAGGGACCCCTAGGACGTCGTTAATCTCAATGGCATTCATGTCACCAAAATCAATCTTTTAATGGAAAAATCACAATAACAGCTCTGTTTACATATTCGTCGTTGGTATACTTTTGGCACGATATTGGTTTTACTTATTTGATCCTTTAAGTTTATAAAAATTTTCGACCCTGTCTATAGGAAATAACCAACCCCAATTATTATATGGACCAATTATTCTGTTTGCAATCTCTATACAACACTTTTTTCAATAGCTTCAAAATGATATTGTCATCTTCAATGAGTGTATTAACGTCAAATGATCCCGATCGAATATCCGTATGCCTTGTTATATCAATAGGATATTTCAGAATACTTGGGATTGGAGTATGCCCATTAAAAGTGGCATTTAAAATTAATTAGCAACATGATATGTTTTCCAATACCTGCCTTGTAGAACGTTTTGTTCGATCATCGTGTCAGGCAATTCAAATATTGAAACCCGTTACATTTCTTAAATTATACATTTTACGTTTAAAGCATTTATGCATAGTAGCCTTATTATAAAAATATAATCACATGAAGGAACGGTTATCGTATTCATGTAGAAATTTGAAATACATTTTAAATCTAATAATATGAGCTTCAAGCAGTAATCGAGAAACATTGACTGTTTAGTTTATATTCAGTTTCATATCCAGTAGGGATAAAGATATACATTTTCATAGCACAACACTCTTTTTTATTCTACTATTTCGCCCAAACGGGCTTAATCAAAGTATTCAAATATGAATTCACTACAAAGTTATAACTGTCATGTACATCAATAAAGTAAATTTTTAGTTTATATTAAGTTAATATTAAGCTTTTTATAAGCATATCTTGGCGGAAATTGTTTCTTAGCATTTCAAACAATTTATCAAAAATTAAAGAACTTTAAATAAAAATGCAAGGAATGACTTTAAAAAGGCAATTGACAGAGTATCCTTTTCAGATGGCATACTAATAATACAAAAAGTATCAAGAAGATCGGCATAAGTCACTGTTCAGACCCCATAACATACTATGCATTTAGTGTTTGTCATCAGTATTTCAAATAGTGTATTCATGCTCTGCACATGAAGATCTTTAAACAGGTTCACATGCGTGTCACGCAAACAATTAATGCATTTATTGCTTGTGTTACGATTAAAGGTGGAGTTACTTTTTGCTAGCCGTGTGATGAAAGTGTACAACACAGACGTTTTTATTTTTTACTTGAAATGTTTTGATAGTTTACTTATAATTAAACTAAACAATACATACATTTCTTTAGATAATACTTAGCTCATGATTATGTATCAGATTTTTTTTATATTGTCTTTTACATTATAAAAAAGCCTTTATCAAAGGCCGTTCATTTTAGTCTGCCTGAGCACATAGTGCTCATGCGGAGCTTTTAGGATGCCATAACAATGTGAGTTGTTCGTCAGTCCGTGCGTGATTGAGTCCGTTAAAATTTACTTCTAACAACTTCACCTCTTGATCGTCTTCTCTTGAACCCCAAAAGTCAGGGTTTTAATATTTGGTGTGTAACATCTTCTAGTGGACCTGTATCAAGTTTACTTCAATCATGCCCATGAGGTCTAAGCCCCGCTCATATTTGGTAAGTAACATCTTGTATTGGACCGGTACTAAGTTTACTTCAATCATGAGGTCTAAGCCCCGCCCATGCTTTTGTTATAGGCTAATATTGTGAATAAATTAAAAAAATCGTATATGAAACATATACAAATCTAAGCGCCCTCAATAGCATTGGAGTCTTACAATCAAATATATTTCGCAATCGTCATAATACTTGGTCCTTACATAGGCGTACTGATATTTTGAATTAGTTAGAAAGTCTTTCCGGAGTATATCTCATAAACCATGACGATTTTTCAGCTTGAAAGTTTGCTAACCCTACTTAGATATGTATAAGAGGATGTAAAGTCCACAATAACTAATACGTTCCCTTATTTACATTTTGTGTACAGGTATTTTGTTGAAGCATACCTGACCTACAAAAACAAATATATTTTTACTCTTAACAATTTGCTACTTATTTCATTAACGTCTGTGCATATTTTTTAAATGTTGAAATAACACAATATTGTCTCAGATTGCAAGAATATAATTAATCATTCTTGATAGGTTTAGCAACACGTTATCAGCGACAAAGAAGAAGGTTTGTGTTTGTTATTATCCCTGACTAGTTTCAATCATCAGTATTTGTAATGTTATTATCACATGTTCGCCAGAATACGAAAATTAACGATGGGTTATTCTGAAATAAGGCGGGGCAAATCTTTCCAAAAAGTTCCTGCAGCTTGAAGATTTTGTTGAGTAAAACTATATTTTAGTCATTGTGTTCCTAAACTATAGTCCTTTTAAACCGCATGTTTCGTACCTTTTTAATATTTCGGTTCAAAAACAGACCGACAGTACCTTTGTTTGATGTGCTTTTAATTTGCGAGCGATAATGGTTTTCTCGTCATGCATCATTAAGTTCATTTTCTAAACGCCATTGAAACGTAAACATTATAAGCGGATTATGTAAAACGAATCATTGCATACGAAGGTGTTTGAATCAAAATGGTTGAGCGTTAAGGGCGATTATTGCTGAATAACCAACGGTTCCTCGTTGGGATAAATGACCACTCTGTCAACCAAATGAGCTGATACGTGTGCGATCATCTAATTATATATCAATTTCGATACACCCCTTATCAGCGCGGCAATTTCATCCGACAAATAGTGTCGAAGTATTCGAAAACACGTTTCATCTAAGATATTGACGTTTCTGCATACATTTAAAGGCTCAAGCCCGGATGGAAAAAGTGGATTAATGAATCAGTGTCGAGCACAAGGCAACATGTATAACCCAATCGTTATGAAACTTGGTCAGAACGTTTGTCCCAATGATATTGTGAACAATATTGAAACTGGGTCTTCAGGTGTAAACACTTGGTCAGATTAAATAAAAAAAATTGTAAACAGCTAGAGAAAAAATGTATTGCCCAATTTTCATGAAGTATGGTTTAACAATTTGTCCATATTATAGTGCGTGCGGGTTAAAAACCGGGTCGTGTGGAATCACTATGTCAAACTGAAGTGAAAGTATATAAACACAATGGAAGCAAAATGTATTCCCCATCTTCATGAAACTCAGAAAATGTTTCTCAAAGGTATCTAAACTTTGTTTGAAACTCCACAAATTCGTAACTGTATTACATGATGTCAAAAACTAGGTCACTTGATCAAATTTAAGAAAACGCTTGTGAACACTCTTGACGCCTCATTTATTACCAAACCTGCATGAAATTGCCATAAATAAAGGGCCACACAGGTGTGTATGATAGAATTGCAATACTGCTGCAGCTTCTGGAGTTTCACTTCTTTTTACTGAACATGTGTATACTTTTATAAGGCTGAAGAAGATATGATTCAAGTCTATTGAAAACTAGGGCCGGCAAGAGACGGGTTTTTTGTCAATATATGGCTATAGTAACACCAATGACACAGGTAACCTATTCATCATGTTACTTGATTAGAACATTAAAAAGTTTGTGGTTGTGATATCTGGTCTGGATATTAAAATGAGTGTGGTTTGTTAAAAACAAGGCTAACATGTATTGCGCCAGTTTTATTCTAGAATTTAGTGAACACTTTATTAAAGTTCATTGAGAACTAAGCTGATCACTCTAGGGCCTTTTGTCCTTTTGCTGTTGTTTTTTGTCATGATTTGGTGTGCTTTGAAATGCAAAAAAAAACTATATTCTGCATTATGTTTTCATAATTCATACATACAAAAAGGATTGTAGCAGATACACACGTACCTACCACTCATTTGTTTAACATATAAGTATTGATTTTTTTCCGGTGAAACGCTATAATCCAAACTTATATATATATCAGGGGAAGACCAAAATTGTCCCGTTGCTATTGGTGCCTGTCCTTCTTGAAGCTTGTTAAGAACATTTAAATAAAAGTAAAAGCTTATTAACATTAAAAAGCCCATATTAACCAATCAACCTTCATATAAATAATATAAAACAAGACGGCCATGGGCCCTAACGCTCCCAACCTGAGATTCGAAGGGACTATGCTATTCGGAGAAGGTAGAGTTCTGAAAAATAAAAGTACTTTATGAAACATAAATATTTTATTTCTAGGCACATTTATACTTCGTTACCCGTCTGAGATATCATCATAATACACATGTTCTGACAAAGTTTCATGAGATTTGACTTGACATGTGACTTAAAGAGTGTTTACGAGGTTTTTCTTTATTTTCACATAGTGGTCTTGTTTTTTTTACCTCACATGATACAGTTTCAAATTTAACCGAGATATAATAAGGGAAAATGTTCTGACCAAATTTCTGGAAGATTGGATTTAAATGTGACATCAAGAGCGTTAACACGGCTTTAATATAGCCATGCGTGGAAATCTGCCACATCACGTGGCGGCCATACTTTTCAACGGGCCGTAACCATTTTAGAACTCGACTGTGATAGCATTAGAACAAATGTACAAACCATGTTCATGGACGATTGGACACTCACACAACGCGACTTCTAAAGCGTTAGCAATTCTTTTTTTCAATTTGACCAAGTGCCCTACTTTTTGACTTCACATGACCCAGTTTCACACTTTGCCGAGAATGTATAGGGTAAACTGTTTTGACATAATTTTATAAGGTCCAATATGAGCACGTTGTGCTTAGGGGAGCTAATAATTGTTTACAGCCATAGACCGGCATGTGACTTAGATTCAGTTGACTATGTAATTGACGAACGTATACTTTGTGTACAATGAATGTAAAATAGCTTTAACATTTTCATTTGCATATTGCGATGTATGTAATAATTTCTAGTATATTATTTTGGTTTTACAATTGACATGTTTTGCATAAGGAGGGCACCATTCGTGTCAGAAGAGCGTGCATTTAGTTAACTACATTGGAGCGGTCAGACTACACGCAATATCGAAACTAAACATGCAGGTATATAGGTTTGTCTGTATTCATAATTTATGCTAAACACAATAAATAAAACGGTCTAAGACAAATGGACCAACTGACAGAGAGATAAGATAGACGAAAAGAGGAACCGACTGACCGACATACAACACAAACATAGTTGAGTAGAGAAAGATGTATGGCAAGATAAACAATATATATATATAACATCTAATATTCACAGATGTCGATATGGTCATTTAATATATTTCATGGCACTGACAGTAAATGTAAGTAATTAAAGAGGGTGACTAGTTGCGTGCGTAATATAACATCTACGGCAATTGTGTGGGCTTTTCATTTACGATTAGACTGAACTCAATTCATGGAAGTACTGAAACTAACTGAGGTGTTCAGATGAAAAGCACTGTTGAACTGACCTGTTGACCTAGTGTTTCGATGCACATAACTTATATTCAAACTTGGCCTAGATAAACAATCTGACCAAGTTTCAACAAGATTTGATAAAAAAATGTGGTCTCTATAGTTACAAGCCCAAAGTTCATGACGCACATCGCACACGGCACATCGGACGACGACGCAAGACAAAGTGTGATCGCAAAATTTCACATTGAGCATTTCGATGCTCAGGTGGGCTATACAAAAGGATCAAATTAAACTTTACTAATTTGTGAACTACTTACAAACTCTATTAATCTTTGTTCGTTATTCAAGAAAATAAAATAAAACATATATTTAATGCAACTTGATATACTTCTCTTCTGAGATTATAAGTGATTTATACCTTTTTTCAAGATTTATATAAAAGTCATATCGCACGATTGTTTCTGAACTCTCGATATGCTCAGTGAACATTTGAAATGAAGTTATATACAACAGTGTAGTTCCTGTTTACATCTTCTGACACATGCATATCAGCAGATGCACATGACAGACTTAAAACAGTATATAGTAAAACAACACCAATTTTACAAAATAGTTCCTTCTGTATGGGAAAATCATACGAGTGCATGTAGAACGTAATAAAGATGTTTATATTTTGAGTTGTACCTATAAATAGGAAAAATGTTCAAAGACGTGTTTTATTAATGTAGGACATATTTTCCCAAACATAATACATTGTATGTATTAATAAGCAAATATTAATCCAAAATGAAACTTTGAACCATTCAAGCTTGAATATTTATAGGATCTGGCATGAGTTGTCATATCATACCATATTTTAATAAACGAGTTCAGGAATTTCGTTAGTAAGCGAGACTTTGGCGAGCTTACTAACACATTTCCTGGACGAGTTTAATATTAAAAAGATATGATATGACAACGAGTGTCAGATCTTTTTTATCACATGCTTTTAAATGAGCAAATTAAATAAACATTTACGCAAACATAATGATAAATCCCTAATGCTGTTTACATTTCGTGACTTCATTTGACGTTGCAACGTCACTTCAGCAAAATAACAAAATGTGATTGGTCAATACACGAAAACAAAGCCAATGAAAACGCTTAAAAAGTATAATACAAATGTGTAATATGAAAATATATGTAATGGTTATATTACATGGGAAACAGGGTATGGCATATGATAAAAATAAAATAAATAATATACATTCAAGAAAACTGACTCTTGCGTGTGTTATCTATCAAAATGCTTTGACAACGTTTAAATGGGGTAGACAGAGATAGTACAATATCTAGACAGACTAGAGCAGATAAAATCCAAGTACCAGTTCCTTCTTTTTTTTCACTTCATTATTGTTAAGTTATTTGAATTCCAACTTTAAAGTATGATACCGTATGCTGTTACATTGGACCCAGGGACCTGGTTCTTCCGCGTGACTATCCGTCCAAGTACTAATTCCATAACTTAAAACGTTGACTTTGAGTTGTGACCTAGACCTTGAATTCACGAACCAGGTGCACTCCAACTCATAATTCATACGTCTTTGGTTAGTTATTTCAAAATACCTTAATTTGATTTTTTATCTTGAATCTCTTAAATTTGACCTTTATCCTACTTAATTAAAAACATAGTTTTCCGTGGGACCTGTTGCCTTATTATTTGATAATTCATCCATGCTGAAAAGTTAAGTGTTCTGAAATGATTTCCTTAATTTGAATATATTGAAAAGTATTATAATTGTGAACTTAGAGACTGGTTCACAAGTGAGGCACTCAACTCATTTTGCTGGTCACAAGTGTCATAATAAGTGAACATCCATCCATACTCTACAAAATGCAATGATACGATTTTCTAAATAAGACCTTTGGCATTCAATTGTGACCTCAACATTAGACCTGGTAGTCGCGCGCGGTAACTCTGTCTTATCAATATGATCACGTCTGCAAAGTTACTTGAAACTCCATACATTTTTATCAACACGTCGTCTCATCATGATGGTAACTTTGTTAATTAATTTAAAGAACATTCCATGCTGGAAAAAGTTATGCTCTGAACATAGGCGATGACGTATTTTATGATGTAAATGATGACGTAGACTATAGGGTACATGATTAGGATGCATATGTGATGTAGGCAACAAACGGCTGATGACGTAGGAGAAGACGGGGATGATTAATTGTATCGTTGTTTGCTTTAATACGGGATACTACTTTTTATGCAAATCAATTTTTAAACACAGAGATGTTGTTTCAAATCACCAATCTGCTTGTTAACCGCAAGCTTTCATGTTAGCCGTTTGAAATCATCACATCTGTCCTGTACACGGACTAACTGACTTATAACTAAAAACCACCAAACTGCCATTTTACCATTAACGCCTGCCAAATGACCACCTGTCTGCATAAAAACCTTCAACCTGCCTGGATTCCTCCCGTCTGCCTCAGAATCTCCCTCCTGACGGAGAACTTCTCTTCTGCACGAGAACCTGCCTCCCTTCTAAGTACCGTTGTCCTGCCTGATTATCTGCATACTGACATCTTCCTGAAAACCTTTCTCCTGCCTGAGAACATTTATCGTGCTTCATAAACTTTTATCTGAGAACCTCCCTTATGCCAGAGAACCGCCCTTGTGCTTAACAAACTATGGCTTGTCTGGAAAAGCTCTCTCCTTCATATGAACTTTACTTCTTCCTGAGAACATTCACTCAGAGCCTCAAAACCACTCACTCGCCACAGAACCTCTCTCTTGCCTGGTAACCTCTCTCCTGTCTGAGAACATGACTCCTTCATACGAAAATTCCCGCCAAATATAAAGCTCTTTTCATAGAGCGCCTACCTCCTTTATAAGAATCGTCCTCTTTTCTAAGAACCTGTCACTTGTCCAAGAACCTTCTGTCTGAGAACCGTTCCAATGCCTGATACCTTTTTTTTCTATCTGAGTGCCTTAGTCCTGCTCTAGAATCCCAGTAATGTATGAAAACCTTGCTATTGCTATTGCACAAATATCTCTCTTCACCTTGCCAAATTACCACCCTATTGCCTTAGAAGCCTCATCTTTCACGAGACCCTCCCTGTCTTACGATCCTTCTGCCTAACAACCTCTCTCCAAGGTACATTTCTCCTGCCTTAGAGTCCCTAAGAACATATATCCTGCATAAGAACGTATATCCTGCATAAAACCATCTCTTATAAGCATGAAAATCTCCCTCCTGTCTGAGAACTTTCCTACTGCCTGAAAAACGTATACCTGCATGAGAAACCCATAAAATGCATGAGAACTTTCCTATTGTCTGATAAACTCACTGTTGTCTAACATTCCCTCTGCCTGAGAACCTCTTCCATGCATGAGAACCACTTTCCTGCCTGTATGTGTTATCATATCTAACAAACGTTCTACGTCATTTGACCCTCATCCTGCCTGAAAACTTCCCTTTTATCCTGCCTGAGACCCAATCTCCTGTCCGAGAGCCTTCCCCATTCATACTAGCCTGCCTCTTGTTTGAGGACATTCCTCCTACCTGAGATCGCTCGTGTTTAAGAACGTCTGTTCTGTCTGAGAACCTATTTCATACATGAAAACATCCCTCCAGCCTTCTTCGATAAATCATTTTGTCTTATAATATCCCTTTTGTGTTAAATTATCCGTCCTTCCAGAGAATATTTCTTCAGCTTGATAACCTAGATGCTTCATAATGCCAGAGCACCTAACTCAAGTATGCACTAAATGGACTAGTTTGAACTAAAAGGTGTTAGTATGTATTAAATGGTGTAAGTATGCACTAAATGGTTAAGTAAGCACTAAATGATGATAGTAGGAACTAAATGATGTTACTATGCACTACTGGTGTTAGTATGCACTTAATGGTGTTAGTATGCATTAAATGGTGTGTGTATGCATAAAATGGTGTAAGTATGCACTAAATGGTGTAAGTAAGCACTAAATGGTTTAGTATTCACTAAATGGTTTAGTATCCACTTAATGGTGTTAGTATGTACTTAAATGTTAAGTATAGACTAAATGGTGTTTGTATGCATTAAATGGTTTAGTATGTACTTAATGGTGTTAATATGTACTAAATGGTGTACGTATGACCTAAATGATGTTATTAAACAACAAATGGTGTGAGTATGCACTTAATGGTTTAAGTATGCACTAAATGGTGTTTGTATGCACTTACTTGTTAATGTATCCATTTAATGTTGTTAGTATGCACTAAATGGTGTAATTATACACGTAATGGTGTAAGTCTGCACTAAATGGTTTAGTATTGACTAAATGGTTGAGTATCCACTTAATGGTGTCAGTATGCAAATAATGGTTTATTATACACTAAATGGTTTAGTATGCACTTAATGGCTTAGTATCCACCTTATGGTATTAGTATTCACTAAATGGTTTAGTATCAACTCTATGGTGTAAGTATGCACTTAATGGTGTAAGTATGCACTAAATGGTGTTTCTATGCACGAAATGGTGTGAGTTTGCACTTAATAGTGTTAGTCTGCACTGAATGGTGTAATTATATACTTAATGGTGTAAGTTTGCACTTAATGGTGTAATTATTCACTAAATGGTGTGAGTATGCACTAAATGATGTAATAATACACTTAATGGTGAGCAGTGGACTAATGGTAGGACGCTGGCTTAGGGATCGAGAGGTCCCGGGTTCGAATCCCGCCCTGACCACTGGAATTTCCTTGAGCAGGAAATTTGTCCCACATCTGCTCCTCTCCACCCAGGTGAATAAATGGGTACCTGTGAGGGAAATTAGCTGAGCCGTGGCTGCATACTGCGCCAAGTTAACGGACGACTTATGACCCAGTGAACAGGGGAAAAATGTAAAGCGCCTTTGAACGCACATCTCGAGCGAAAAGGGCGCTGTATACTGTTTAACAGTTTACATTCATTCCGAAGTTTAAATCAATTGTGTTTGTTAATAAATGGATAAATGGATAAATGGATTTGTTGGCACTAGTCCGACTGAAAAAGAGGATTAAAAACTGTGCGTCGAGCCTTTAAAACAAACACAGTCACGAGCATGTGTAAATAGCTTGTTTAACATATTAAAACACCTAACATACCACTGTTTATGTTCTGTCAGTACATTAAAAGTACACAATGATAAAAACACATATTACAGAACATCTAATGAATAAGTTGATATTTAGGTATTAACGAATGTGACAGAAATGTGAAAGAAAGATCAGAGACTAGTAAACTCAGAAATGGGTAACTTGAAGCGGTTTTCTCAAGTATCCTTTGTCAGAAATGATGTCAACGGATTTTGAGTTTTTTTAAGTGCGAGTTTTTTCTCTTTTTTTCTAATCATTATTTAGTGATCATTTTCGTAACTGAATACGTTATCTCGACTGTCGAAATCTCACAAATTCAATAATCTACCAAAATCGATTTCTTATTCTTGTACCAATAATGAGCTGAATGAAGGTCGTTTAAATTTGAATCATTCTTTACAATCCTTTCAAGTTAGTGCTGGGCGTTTAAATATCGATTGTATGATACAAATAATTGAGCTATTAGACGATAAAGTTACAGTTCATTAAATTGTGTATTGGTAAACTATAGATCGAATAAAACAAGTTGAACTAATGCTTTTTATATTTGAAATTTTGATTTAAATGTTTGGTTATTGTTGTGGAAATCACGCGAATCGAAGGTTGATATTTAGAAATTTATGTGTACGTTGTATTATTGAATAAACTGTAAAGCTATCTGAATAAGATGAAAATTGTACTAGCCGTAAAAATAAAGGTAAGCTTTGTTCAGTTCAATTATTGTTTGGGAGGTATTTAATTTATCTAATATCATATGTGGAATATGCTATAACGTTAACTTTAAAACAAAATGTTACATTTATTTTTAAACTCAAATCGAAATGCAACACAACACGTATTATTTAGCTATTGTTTTTATTTTATCTTCGTTGTCGTCATTATCGTCATCATCAACAGTATCATAGTTATCATAATCATCAGCGGAAGCAGAAGCATCACTGGTTTTGTATATCCACCGAAAGTCTTTCTTCATCGTAGAATTTCGATAACATTGTAATTTGCAAGTATAACATACATGATCACCATTAACTCAATTAGAATATTCAAGCTTAAAATAAATACCCAAATCATTTGTAATAAAATATAATTTTACTTCAGATATGGCATTTTGAAAACGGGCGCACGCCATTTAGTGTTTATTGTTAACTCATGCAGGACTTTGATATGTTTAATGTTTTATAAATATAATTTGTTAATATAATTACAATATAATGTACGAATTAAAATTGAATTAATAATATTGTAGTTATTTGTGTATTATTAATTCGACGAGTTAAAAAAATGTTTACACGGCGAGGTATAAACAAATGTTCTCCAGGTTAAGCGTATAGACTTGCTTCGACAAACACAGTAATGATATATTCACCAATGTAAAACCCTTTCAAGTTTTTTTGTTTCGAAAAGCACAACTACACGAAAACTGCCGCCAAACTATAAAACCGCAAGCCTATTACCTTTTAAATCGTTCGGTTAAGAAAGACATCTTAAGTAAGTTTGTTTTATATACTTTAAATATGCGATAGATAATAATTTTCTCTGCATGTATCAATACGTATAGAGTATTTCAACAGAATAAGCTGAGAAGTTATCGATCAACCTCTCAGATATCGTATTGAATTACACACCTTAGCAGCGCCTTCACGCCGCCCTTAAGTCCGATAAAGAATTATTAGTCTTCGAATAAACGTTGAATTGAAGATCTTGTTGACTTAAAATTCGTGAAAACGTTATCCAAAGAAACAAGTTGATTCAAACTTGTCACAGACTGAAGTTATGTATGCAGACTTATTGGAATTCGCTATTTGCTTTAGCCACAGTGTTAGTTAAAAGAAAAGTGTTTAACACTTTACCGTTCAACAATATTCTTACTTACATTACGCTGTTTATACCTGTGTCAGTAATATTGTTAAAACAGAAATGTTAACATGATTATACGGACAAATGTTTCAATCGCCTTTGAAATTTTAGGTCTATACGGCTGAACACGTTTAGCCAACGTTTGACCCATCGGCAGTTGTTTTCCCGTAATTTGTTTAATGAGATGTTCGCATCGACTAAATAATTAAATAATAAATAAAGAATAAAGAAAAAAGAAAAACACATTATGATATTTCCAGGCATTTATTTGTTTTCCATAAATAAAGAAAACACTTTTAAACACCATAATAAACATCTATAATTCAAACAGTTTTGTTTTGAAAAACAGGCATTTATAAGGACAATTTTGAAAGTAATTTTCGTACATTATTCTTGTTTTTACCATAAAAGTATATCAAATGTTAATCTTTTTTCGACAACCTATTTGGGAGAATAGACAGTTTTGAGGCAAATAAAGATAACAAACCAAGCAATAAAAATAACATCAATAATTGCAATTGTAAAAGGACAGAAGTTATACCTTATACCTTGATAGAATATGCATATACAGCTATAATACAACTTGCATACGATTGCGTTACTAGCATAATCTTGATTGACCGTCAAGTGAGGAACTTATTCTCGCATGAATATTTAAACAATACAAACTATGTCGTAGCCAATGCTTAGCAATTTTGCTTCAAAATATTTAGGTTCAGAAATTGGTATCATTGCTATGGCCTTATGGCTACGCCCCAGGCCAAAAATTGCTTATTGCACATGTGTCCTGCAATTTGCTGGTGTGTAACACGTATGAATTAGAAAGTGAAGGAATATTTCATGATAAGGCAATACAGTTTGCCTAACTTAGCCAACATTTTAAGCGAATGGACCGGATCTGTACATGTAGGTCAAAGGTTACGGTCATGTTTATGTGTTAGAAAACGACATTTTTACGTTTCATTTCCCTTTTTACACTTTGTAATGTTTACACTGTTCACTCTTGCTAGCATCTCTATGAATTCACGTGCTTATCAAATTATAACTTTACAGGTTATGTGACAACAAGGTCCCAGACCCTTCGGGCGGAAACAACAACCATACGTTCTTACAATATTGTCGTCCTATAAGGTTTCATATCATACAAGTTATATGGGTGCCTTTATTTTGTCAGGATTATAAAACATAAACGAAACTGTCCAAAAGTTCTTTTCTGGCATGTTTGTGCATAAAGGAGATGTTAATAAAATATCGTTTATATATTAATTTTTATATTATTTTACAACTATATTAACACCTTCGTTAAAATATGTGTTCAATACTTTTCTTATAAAAATGTCATAACCTTGGAATTGTATGTTATAAAGTGCTTACCTATAAGGTGTGTATTCTAGATAATTTTCTTT
>VMBQ01001810.1:28353-99767 GCA_007657795.1 Dreissena rostriformis | reverse complement strand
TGCGACAGTGCGAGAATACGATGACGACAGTGCGATAATTCGAGAGTGCGAGAATACGATGACGAGAGTGCGAGAATACGATGACGAGAGTGCGATAATACGATGACGAGAGTGCGTGATTACGATGACGAGAATGTGAGAACGCGATAGAACGATGACAAAAGTGCGACATTACGATGGCGACATTACGACAATACGATGGCGACAGTGCGATAGTACGATGGCGACTATGCGACAGTGCGAGAATGCGATGACGAGATTGCGAGAATACGATGGCGACAGTGCGATAGTACGATGGCGACAATGCGAGAATACGATGACGAGAGTGCGAGAGTGCGATGGCGACAATGCGAGAATACGATGACGACAGTGCGACAATACGATAACAACAGTGCGACAATACGATGGCGACAGTACGATATGACTATCGCATTGTCGCCATCGTACTATCGCACTGTCGCCATCGTATTGTCGCACTGTCGTATTGTCGTCATCGTCCTATCGCATTCTCGCACTCTCGTCATCGTATTCTCGCACTCTCGTCATCGTATTCACGCATTGTCGCCATCGACTCTCGCCCTCTGGAATTTAATGTGTAATCACGATGGCACTAACAGTATTCCGTAGCCAACCGTGCTGATATAGTCAGCGGTATATTTTATACTTTATATAAGCAATCCTCGTCTTGTGTGAAAATTAAACTATAACAACAGAACTCTCCAAATTATTCAATCATTTCGCATTTGTAACGCTTTATAACTGTCAGGTTTTAAAATCGTCAAAAGATGCACATTATGAATATATATGAACATGTTAAATTTTCAGCATTACTGTTTCCTCGCAAATATCAAAACTACAGCGAAAATTTGCAAATCTGAAACATTTTTTTTTTTCAATTTTGTCAATTTACAAAAACGTGAACAGGCCCCTTTAAAGGGACTTGTTCACAGATTTGTGCATGTTTTGAAGTTTGTCATAAAATGCTTCAAATTGATTCATGTAAACATCGGAACTAAAGAGCTCCAGTATAAAACAAAAATAAAATTAAAGAAAGAAAGTAAAAAAGTAAGCCACACCTGGACTCGAACCACTGAACCTTGGAGTAAAAGTCAACAATCCTCGTAATGTCACAAAATATAACGAAAACAACAGAACTTTCCAAATTATTCAATCGTTTCGCGTTTGTAACGCTTTATAATTTTCAGGTTTTAAATCGTCACAAGATGAATATAATTGATATTTTAGAGCAGGGTAAAAGTTCACTTGTACGGTTTCCTTGCAAAAAAAAACAACATAACTACAGCGATAAATTTTGCAAATCTGAAACACTTTTTTTTTTTAATTTTGTCAATTTATCAAAACGTCAACAAGTCCCTTTAAGAAGATTATTAACAATTGCATGCACTTCTTCACATCACAAGGAAATAGATGCTAGTTTTAACGTCTGAAGGTGTCCATGTACTTCATCGTACACGTTTGTTATAAAGGTATAGTATTCCTTTAGATGGAGTGTTTCAATGTTCTAATGGATGTTTATTTGAAATATTGTATTGGATTGGTTGTTGAAATATGATATTGCAATGTTAAATAAAATGATTAACTGCAATGTTCAAACGGATGTTGTATAGCATTTTCCTCTTGAAAGGTGTATTGAAATATTCTTTAAGATTGTATATTGCAATATTATACTTGACGGTGTATTGCAATATTCTACTTAATTGAGTATTGCAATATTTTAATTAAAAGCACATATCAATTATCTATTGGATAGTGTCTTTCAATTAACATATAGACGCTGTAAGGAAATATCCAATTGAATGGTGTATTGCAATATCATATTAAATTGCAATGTCATTTAGTAAAAAAATTCTATTGGATGCTGTATTGCAATATTCTTTTGAATGGTGCATTTCAATAATATTTAAGCTCATATAATACAGTATTATGTTGAATGGTGTATTGCAATAATACATTGGATGGTGTATTACGGTATTAATGATCAATTGCAATAATATATTCGATCGTGCATTACATTATTCTATTGGATGGTGTATTGCAATAATATATTTGATCGTCAATTACAGTCTTCATTGTATGGTGTTCCGCAGTATTCAATTGGGGTCTCCTTTGTTCGTTTGAAAAGTGTATTACAACATCATATACAATAGCAATTCCAATGTTTGATGGTGTATTTCAGTTTTCAATTTTATGGTGTATTGCAATTCATTATTTGATGCGGTTTAAATATATTGTATAGAATGGTGTATAGCAATATTCTACGGGATGGTGTATAGCAATATTTAATTGCATGGTGTATCGCAATATAACATTGCAATGTTCAATTGAAAGGTGTAGTGCAATGTTCTATTGGCTGATGTCCTGCAATGTTCTATCACTACATTCACTCGGCCGATATTTTTGTTGCCATGGTAACTGCAGGGTGTCGCTAGGTGCGGGTCTACTGGCGTTCGTGTTCGGGGGTCTGTTCCTGCTGGACCTGCCTGTGCTCATCAGTACAATCAGACAGGCCCTTTCGTCCTTCTGTGCAGAGACCCCACCCACCACAGAATCGCACTGTTAGGATGTCGAGGTAACAGTCGTATTGTTTTTTTTTCTTTATCTTATGCTTTCCGGTGGTTTATAGAGAAATATCAGTGAATTAAAACTGATAATTTACTGTTCCAAACATTGAAAATTAACAGTGAAAATTATCGATAATTTTCATTGTTTTACCGGAACTATTTTGTGTGTGGAAAAATACAAAAATAATCATTTGTACGCATAAAATAAAAATGTTGGATTCGATGGAATATTGATTTAAATTCACTCGTGATCATAGAAGTTTTTGCATAACCAGTATATATTATTTTTTATGATCACTCGTGAATTAAAATTGATATTCCACCCAATCCAACAAATATCCTCTACATCTCTGCTAATACGAGTCAAACTGTAACGATATCTAGGCAACAGTCAAATTGTCCTTAACTTATCTACCTCTGCTATGGGCCCCTCAACCCTTATTTGTCCTGTAACATACCCCCCCCTCCCCCTTATCGTGTTATCCTGGTTGTTTGTTGTTTTTATCCCCCCATTTCAACGGTATTTTAACAGTATTTCAGTAATATCCTGGAAATCAGTAAACCATATAAACAGTTGCTAGGCAAGCTTAGTCTATCAATATGGTTTTGCAGTAATATGTGCACATTCTTGTAACTTACAAATGCCCTCTTTCATATCTAAATCCTCTTATTTGTCTCCTCTATTTCCCCCTAATCTCTTCTTTTGCCCCATTTCTCTATTCACCTATTATTTTTATATGTCATCGATCTAAAACATGTTACAAGCTCTTTGGTTGAACGATGCTTAAGACAAACTGCAGCGTCATACATTTATTATATTTGCAACTGTAATGGATGAATAACACATCTCAATAAAACTCAAAAGTGTGCATATACAGGACTGTTTTTTAGGACTGTTTTTGTCTCTTCCGAAGTATTAAAAAAAGCCTCGCTCTGAGAAAACGGGGCTTAATGCATGTGTGCAAAGTGTCGTCCCAGATTAGCCAGTGCAGTCCACACAGACTAATCAGGGACAACACTTTCTGCTTTTAAAGCATTTTTGTTTAAAGAAATTCTCTTCTTAACGAAAAATCCAGCCTAGACGGAAAGTGTCGTCCCTGATAAGCCTGTGCGGACAGCACATGCTAGTCTTTGACGACACTTTACGCACATGCAGTAAGCCCCGTTTTCCCACAGCGAGGCTCAAATGCATGTTTAAGTCAGCACCATTGTAAAATATCTATAACACTTTATGCACATTTGAGATCGTGCCAAGTTCATGACCAAACTCTGAGGCACATATATTTATACTGAACACAGGTTCACCGTGAGGAGAAAAAGGCGGGAAAGGCAGTCATGATGTCAGTCAAAGTCACTGATACGATATTGAAGAAGCATCAAGTTCTCCTGAAAAAGAAGAAACAAACATACTACAGACAAACGTGACAACGAAGGCGAAGGAGAAACTTTATTTTATACTGTACTTTTTTTATTATTTTATTTAAAGAAAAATACAATTATAGTAACAGTTAAATTTTGTTATTTTATAATAAATGTTGCAAAACACTCCTATGACGTTACTAATGTGTTTGGCGTTTGTACATCAAGAAAACAGTGCAATTGGAACCTACGAGAGCTCAGCTAGATGCACGAGTTTACTGGATAGACAATGATGTAACCCAAGCTTGTTGATTGACAAGATTACCCATACAGGAAATAATTCAGCCTCACTCTGGGAAAACGGGCTTTAATGCATGTGCGTACAGTTTTGTCCCAGATTAGCTCTTTCAGCTTTTGTAGTATTTTTCGATATATGGTAGTCTCTCCTAACGAATATCCAGTCTAGATGGAAAGAATCATCCCTGATTAGCCCGTGCAAATTGCACAGGCTTATCTGGGATTACACTTCACACACATGCATTAAGCCCGATTGTCCCAAAGCCGAACTCAATTGCATTGTTTATTTGTTACTCAATAATAACAATATTTGTAACTAAGATCTCAGCAGGCATTGTTAATGATGAACACAAAATGGTGGTCAGGCCAGGTTTTCAGTACAGCCATTAACCAACACAAATCTATACAATCGCAGTAACCATTTCCAGTAACCATAATTTTTCACTAACAATTTAGTGATGGGACACCTGGGCATGGCCATCCTTCAAGATTTGTAATCTTTTCTTCACTTCAGTTGAAATAAGGCATATTCAGAATTTTTGTTTGAAACATTATGCCTTGGCAATAAGGCTAATTACCAGTAAATAAGAAATGCTTAATATAGACAAACTCTTTTACTGCAAGCTCTGTGCAAAATCATTTGCCCAACATATTTCTTTGACAAATCTTTTTTTTTTCCAATTAAACGTTTGTTTATTCTTCATTTCGACCAAGAATCTTAATAACTATCAGCATTCCTGGGAAAATCATTAACTTCATATTGGCTCATGCCTGCTCATCTGGTCTGTGTAAAGTGTTAACTTAACAGTTAACTTAAAAGTCGGCTCACCTGGTCTGTGTAGAACCTGTCGTGGATGTCCTGTAGGGTGCGCGTCTCCCGCCGTGACATCGAGTCCCCACAGCAAAACAGCTCCACCTGGGTTACATACCGGGAGAAATGAGTTGAAGTATACAGAGAATGGTAGAGCTTACTCACAAACAAGACTACCGGGTATAACCCCATAACTTCTTTGTCTTCTATGTTTAAGGATAAAGTACAGTATACAGTGCATAATAGAGCTTTCTCTCAAACGAGACACTATAGACCCAACCCATTACTTCTTTGTCAGGTATATTTCAAGGGCAAAGTATAGATTTAATAACAAATCTTAAAACAAGATCACCGCATATCGGGTGCCAACGCTCGGCTGTCGGTGCTGGATTTTGTTTTTTTTACCTTTGACCTTGAAGGATGACCTTGACCTTTCACCACTCAAAATGTGCAGCTCCATGAGATACACATGCATGCCAAATATCAAGTTGCTATCTTCAATATTGCAGAAGTTATGGCCAATGTTAAAGTTTTCCGACGACTACGACGACAACCCGGACAGCAGAAGACAAGAGGTCTGTGACAATACCTAGGGTTCGAAAACAGCCGAGCTAAAAATACCCCCCACACTTATGTGTCAGCTTTGTTAAAGGGCAAATAACTCTGGAATGTGTGGATCACTGGGAACTAAAACAATGCCGCGCACATCTTCACTTTAAGGTGATCATAAATTTCAAGTTTCAATTTAATTGCTCTAGAAACTTGGAAGTGGTTTGTTCCACCTACTTGTACAATTTTGTGCAGACCAACCAACCAACTAACCAACAGAGTCACAGAGTGATTCCAAATTAAATAAATTATAAATTAATTATAAATCAGCGAACCTAACAATTGTTTGTTTAAAGTCTGCTTGTGAAATGTAAAATAATGTTAATGAAACACTATACAATGTATACATGTTATTGGACTGTGTACACCTTTCCCATTGTATAACTGAAACACTGACATACCTGTTTTTGCTCATGAAGGTTGAGTTTCTTTCTCAGGAAGTGACACACGTTATCAATGGTTGCCGNCATGTGCGCAAAGTGTCGTCCCAGATTAGCCAGTGCAGTCCGCACAGACTAATCAGGGACAACACTTTCCGCTTTTAAAGCATTTTTGTTTAAAGAAATTCTCTTCTTAACGAAAAATCCAGCCTAGACGGAAAGTGTCGTCCCTGATAAGCCTGTGCGGACAGCACATGCTAATCTTTGACGACACTTTACGCACATGCAGTAAGCCCCGTTTTCCCACAGCGAGGCTCAAATGCATGTTTAAGTCAGCACCATTGTAAAATATCTATAACACTTTATGCACATTTGAGATCGTGCCAAGTTCATGACCAAACTCTGAGGCACATATATTTATACTGAACACAGGTTCACCGTGAGGAGAAAAAGGCGGGAAAGGCAGTCATGATGTCAGTCAAAGTCACTGATACGATATTGAAGAAGCATCAAGTTCTCCTGAAAAAGAAGAAACAAACATACTACAGACAAACGTGACAACGAAGGCGAAGGAGAAACTTTATTTTATACTGTACTTTTTTTATTATTTTATTTAAAGAAAAATACAATTATAGTAACAGTTAAATTTTTTTATTTTATAATAAATGTTGCAAAACACTCCTATGACTTTACTAATGTATTTGGCGTTTGTACATCAAGAAAACAGTGCAATTGGAACCTACAAGAGCTCAGCTAGATGCACGAGTTTACTGGATAGACAATGATGAAACCCAAGCTTGTTGATTGACAAGATTACCCATACAGGAAATAATTCAGCCTCACTCTGGGAAAACGGGCTTTAATGCATGTGCGTACAGTTTTGTCCCAGATGAGCTCTTTCAGCTTTTGTAGTATTTTTTTTATTAAAGGTAGTCTCTCCTAACGAATATCCAGTCTAGATGGAAAGCGTCATCCCTGATTAGCCTGTGCAAATTGCACAGGCTTATCTGGGATTACACTTCACACACATGAATTAAGCCTGATTGTCCCAAAGCCGAACTCAATTGTATTGTTTATTTGTTACTGAATAATTACAATATTTGTTACTAAGATGTCAGCAGGCATTGTTAATGACGAACACAAAATTGTGGTCAGGCCAGGTTTTCAGTACAGCCATTAACCAACACAAATCTATACAATCACAGTAACCATTTCCAGTAACCAGAATTTTTCACTAACAATTTAGTAATGGGACACCTGGGCATGGCCATCCTTTAAGATTTGTAATCTTTTCTTCACTTCAGTTGGAATAAGGCATATTCAGAATTTGTGTTTGAAACATTATGCTTTGGCAATAAGACTAATTACCAGTAAATAAGAAATGCTGAATATTGACAAACTCTTTTACTGCAAGCTCTGTGCAAAATCATTTGCCCAACATATTTATTTGACAAATCTTTTCTTTTTTTCAATTAAACGTTTGTTTATTCTTCATTTTGACCAAGAATCTTCATAACTATCAGCATTCCTGGGAAAATCATTAACTTCATATTGGCTTATGCCTGCTCATCTGGTCTGTGCAAAGTGTTAACTTAACAGTTAACTTTAAAGTCGGCTCACCTGGTCTGTGTAGAACCTGTCGTGGATGTCTTGTAGGGTGCACGTCTCCCGCCGTGACATCGAGTCCCCACAGCAAAACAGCTCCACCTGGGTAACATACCGGGACAAATGAGTTGAAGTATACAGAAAATGGTAGAGCTTACTCACAAACAAGACTACCGGGTATAACCCCATAACTGCTTTGTCTTCTATGTTCAAGGGAAAATTATAGTATACAGTGCATAATAGAGCTTTCTCTCAAACGAGACACTATAGCCCCACCCCATTACTTCTTTGTCAGGTATATTTCAAGGGCAAAGTATAGCTTTGATAACAAATCTTAAAACAAGAGCACCGCATATCGGGTGCCAACACTCGGCTGTTGGTGCTGGATTTAGTTGTTTTTTTACCTTTGACCTTGAAGGATGACCTTGACCTTTCACCCCTCAAAATGTGCAGCTCCATGAGATACACATGCATGCCAAATATAAAGTTGCTATCTTCAATATTGCAAAAGTTATGGCCAGTGTTAAAGTTTTGCGACAACTTTGACGACGACCCGGACGGCAGAAGACAAGAGGTCTATGACAATACCTCGGGTTTTCTTCGAAAACAGCCGAGCTAAAAATACCCCCCACACTTATGTGTCAGCTTTGTTAAAGGGTAAATATGGAATGCGTGGATCACTGGGAACTAAAACAGTGCCGCGCACAACTTCACTTTAAGGTGATCATAAATTTCAAGTTTCAATTTGATTGCTTTAGAAACTTGGAAGTGGTTTGTTCCACAAACTTGTACAATTTTGTGCAGACCAACCAACCAACAAACCAACAGAGTCACAGAGTGATTCCAATAATTATAAATCAGGGAACCTAACAATTGTTTGTTTAAAGTCTGCTTGTGAAATGTAAAATAATGTTTATGAAACACTATACAATGTATACATGTTTTTGGACTTTGTACACCTTTCCCATTGTACATGTATAACTGAAACACTGACATACCTGTTTTTGCTCATGAAGGTTGAGTTTCTTTCTCAGGAAGTGACACACGTTATCAACGGTTGCCGTGCCTACCACTCGCACAAACTTCTTCTCCAGTTTGTCAACATGGTCACCGTCTGGCCTGGAAAGCAAGGAGAAAACACTCCTGAAGTGATTTAGTTCATTATTCAACTTGGCTGTGATAGTATAACCACACATTTTTTCAGCAATTTTTGTGAAGATTGGATGAAAGACAATTTAAACAAGAGCTGTGTTTGTAAAATACAATGCCCCCTACTGCACTTTGAAGCCGAACATCAGCTTTTGTAGATAAATTTTCCTAGGACCATAACTTTGTCAACAAGAGGGCCATGATGGCCCTGAATCGCTCACCTTTTACTAATTGGCCCAGTGACCTAATTTTTGACCCCAGATGAACCATATAAGATCCAAAATCAGATATTATCAAGATAAACATTCTGACCATATTTTATTTAGATGAGATGAAAACTATAGAGTTATTGTCTACACAAGGTTTTTCTATGATTTGACCTAGTGACCGAGTTTCTGACCCCAGACTACCCAAATACAATCCCAACCCAGATGTCATCAAGATAAACATTCTGACCAAATTTCATAAAGATCTGATGGAAACCGTGACCTCTATTGTCTACACAAGGTTTTTCTATGATTTGACCTAGTGACCTACTTTTTGACCCCAGATGACCCAAATACAATCCCAACCCAGATTTCATCAAGATAAACATTCTGAACAAATTTTATAAAGATTGGATGAAAACTATGACCTCTACTGTCTACACAAACAAATTGTTGACGGACGCACGCCGGACGCCGGACATCACACGATCACATAAGCTGAAACTGTCACTTCTTGACAGTCACAGGTGAGCTAAAAAATCAATGGAAAGGAACGAAATTCGAAATTGATCTGTAAGTCATGTTGGTAGACTCACACACCAATAAATATGTCAGTATCTGAAAGCGTTCTTGTAAAAAACATTCCGGAAAAGTGTTATTTTAAAGAAAAGTTCTATGTCCAAGGCCCGTAACTTCGCTAATAATCACTGGACCAGAACAAAACTCAAACTTGATCTGCAATTCATGCAGATAGACTCACACACCAAATATGAAAATATCTGAAATATCTGAAAGCGTTTAGGAAAAAAACTGCAGAAACGGAATTCTGGACGGACAGTGTGACTGCTATATGCCAACCTACCGGGGGAATAAAAAACACTTCCTGAATAAATACTAGAGATGGCAGCAGTGTACTGGTAACTCCTAGGGTATCTAGCTTTGCACATTGCAAATGTAATTACCAACCTCATCCCACAACCTTTCGTTCTACATACAGTCTACTCTCGTTATCTCGACATCGGATATCTCGATTTTCTCGATATGTCGAAGTAAGCTCAATGTCCCAACTTTTTTCCTTCTTTATCTATATTAATAAACATCGCATGTCTCGATTTTCGTTATGTCAAATAATTCTATATCTCGATATAAACATTTATCCCGAGTCCCGATTTTACATGTATTTACCGTGGTTTATCTCGAAGTGCGAATAACTGTCCCAGTGTCGGAAAAGGTGAGAACAAATTTTCTTTGATACTTCACCGTCTCCCTTCGCCCGGCTGCTCCCGATACTGTGCGGTAGATAATTGATCCGCTAATTGCATCAATGACCACACGTGTCTAATGTCGTTAGCCATTAACACTTGAGTAACCCTGTCACTTTAACTACAATTAACTGCAATTATATGCAAGAAGCAGAAGGATATTACTGGATTAGTCAAGCCTGTGTCTAGATCTGGGGATGTTGAGTGAAGTGTTGGGCTAGTGTTGTGTGCAGTGCAAGTTGACCTAGTTTGGACTTAAATTATCGCCCATGTCTATGTGCTGCTCTGTTATTGCATAACAATTGGTCGGAATGCTAATAAAGATAATAAAGATAAGACTGAGAATGGCTTTTCATTTTTATTTTATCCTATCCTAATAATCGGCTTAACTTTGCATTTCAATCTACAAAATGTACATGTACAGTTCAGTATTTTTTAACATCAGAGAATCGTAAGAAACGTGAATTGAATCTCATACAGTAATTATTACGCCCTTGTGAGTATTATGCCACACAATGACGGCTTTAGTAAGACCACTTTCAGTAGCAAGTATTTAGATGTTAAAAACAAGGCAAATTTTTCGTCTCATTTTTTCTTTGAAAACGCCTAATCGAATATCTCGAACTATCGTTATCTCAATTTTTTTTCTTGATCCCGCCGACTTCGAGATAACGAAAGTAGACTGTACATACCCGTCTGCCTCAAGTACAAGGGAGATGAGGGCTGGTTCAAACTGGGGGTGGGGCACATCTTTGTCACGGGGGGAAATCCTGGGCTTGGGAGGGGGATCCTGGATGTCTGCAGGAAACAACAGGTCATATATGAACCACATTCTGGGAGAACTGGGCTTAATGCATGTAAGTAAAGTGTCATCAGGGACAACACCTTCTGCTTTTATGGAATTTTTTGTTTATAGGAAGTCTCTTCTAAACTAAAATCCAGTTTAAGTGGAAAGTGTCGTCCCTGATTACCCTGTGTGGGTGCACATGCTTATCTGGGTTAACACTTTACGAATATGCATTAAGCCCAGTTTTCCAAGTGCAAGGCTCTCATGCTAGTGAACTGTGAAAAAATATAACTTAAGATAAAATTGGTATTTCAATACCTTTTAGTTTCTGGTTTAATATAGTAAAAGGAATTGCACGTTAACTCTTTCAGTGCTGGAACCGAATTGTGAAGGCCTTTGCAAACAGTTTGGATCCAGATGAGACGCCACAGAACGTGGCGTCTCATCAGGATCCAAACTGTTTGCTATTCTGATAGTATTCTTTGAAAAAAATCAAAGAAAATGCTTATTTTAGAAATTCAGCAGAGGACATTTTAGCAGACGACAAATTTCCCAGCATGCAAAGGGTTAACAATGTCAGACTCAAAACAATGAAATGATGTCATTATTTTGATGTCATGATGTTACAAGTTATATCACATTTCAGACCAAAAACAAACAAGTATTTACTGTATCATGTTCCTTCAATACTCTGCTTATGAAGCCATTACAGTCAACACAAGTAAGTATAAGTTGTTGAAAAAACAACAGACTTTTGGTTGGAAAAATATAGAAAATAATTTCTTGATATTATCTCTAATAATCTTCAATTATAGAAATGTATATACTGCTCTTGTTTTATGTAGCCTCGAGTAATAATTGAGTAAATACACTTCATAACACTTGCAGTACAGTTGGCCTTACTTAATCTACAAACTTTACCTTTAGGTTCAACTTCTGGGTGCGCCTCGTAAAACTTCTCAATATTCCGGATCTCAGCTGCAAATGATTTCGAACAGAGAAAAGTTGTAGCATTATCTTGTAAACAAGAAAATGAATTGAACCTTAGTGGTAAATTTATTAAAAGTAAGTGAAAATATTCAAGAAACAACTTTTGAAATGTTAGTAAATAATAACCCAGTCCTAATAAATTTTAAATGAGCCTGGCTCTGTGAAAACAGGGTTAAATGCATGTGCGTAAAGTGTCCTCCCAGTTTAGCCTGTAGAGTCCACACAGGCTTATCAGGGACAACACTTTCTGCCCTAAACTGGATTTTCGCTAAGAAGAGCCATCTTTTAAAACCAAAAATATAATACAAGTTGAAAATCTAGTCCCTGATTAGCCTGTGCTACAATTTACACACATGCATTAAGCACCATTTTCCTAGAGCGAGGCTCAAATGTATCTTTCAGGTTTAACAAAGCATTAGAAAATACATAAAAAGAAAGTTTAAACATAAAATAATACTAAGTATTCTTGTTGGTTTTGGTAGATTATTGTTTTTTTAATTTATCAATGATCATAGACATTAATATTTGTATGACTGGCACACAGAAAAACTATACAATTAAAAGTTACCAACGACCAAACACGAGATGCCTGTGAAAAATGTATGAACCCCCCCCCCCTTTTTTTATGATTTCAAACCCCCAGGCCAGGAAGAACTAGAGTGCGTCCCAATAGTGACGAAGAATACCCCTGATGCAGCATGTTGTAATATGTAGAGAGTTGGTACAAAAAAGTTAAAGATGTGAACATTATGGTTTCAGAAGAGTTGTTTTGCTAATGGTTTATATTAACGATCATAAAGTCATACAATATTTAAGTTAAAAGCAGGGAATAACATTTTTAATTTTAACATATGATGATAAAAATCGCACATGCTTAACTTTATATCATAAGGAAAAGGCAAATTCGTTGAATTGAAAGCCCCCCGCCCCCCAATTAAATTTTGTTTATGGATGGGTGCAAAAAATTGATATATTTTAATATGTTCTTGTGCACGGCACTTCTTCCCATTGATTTCTACACACCCATGAAGTTTCATGTTGAAATCTTGTATCATATCTGAGATATAGCCCTGGAAAGTTACATCATACAAAAACAACAAAGGGCAATAACTCTTATTTAAGAAAGGGAAGGGTTATGGTTCATAAGCATGGCACTTATCCTCATTGTTATCAATACACCCCTAAAGTTTCATGTTGAAGTCTTGTATCATACAGTATGTTATCTGAGATACAGCCCTGAAAAAATACCACATACAAAAACAAAGGGAAATAAGTCTTATTGAAGTAAGAGTAGGGTTAAGGTTCTTGTGCGTGGCAATTCTCCTCATTGATATCTTTACACTCACGAAGTTTAATGTTGATATCTTAAATAGTTTTTGAGATATAGCCCTGAAAATTTTGTGACAGACTGAATGACGGACACACAGATGGACAACGCCAATTCTATATCCCTCCGCCTTTGAGGGGGGGGGGGATAACAATTCCAGCAAGTTTGGATGTTGTACGTTGAAAAGTTAAGGAGAAGTATTTATCGGCAGAGCAAAGTAGTATATAATATGAACTTACTATCAGCAACACTTGGCAGTATTTTGTACACTATATCTTGAATCATTCTGTCAAGTCTGCAATGCAATAACATACAGAGTTTACATAAAGTGGTATGGGATCAGTTTGGTTTGGGTGATTGAACAATATTAAACAACTGCATTAGCACACTGCTTAACACAGCATCTATAATATTCCACTACAGATTCACAATATGGTTGCAGTACAAAGGCATTATTAATACAATTTTGTGATGTAAAATAAATCCATGAATATCCCAGCTATAAAACCACAGAAACATTATTGTGTAAAACATATAAATATAGGGACGACACTTTCCCCCTAGACTGAATTTTTGATAAGATGAGACTTCCTTCAAACAAAAATACCATACAAAGGAAACTGTCGCCCTTGATAAGCCTATGCATACTGCACAGGCTAATTGTGGACAACACTACTCACATGCCTTAAGCCCAGTTTTCCCAGAACGAGACTCATTTGTTACTCACCTGATGTGCACAAAGGGGTCTGTGGGGTGGATGAGGATGCTGCAAACTGGGCAGTGCAGGCTCACTTCCATACAGTGACGTACGATACAGTTCTTACAGACTGGAATTAGAAAACATGTGAATGTTTGGTGGAATCAAAACTATAAATATGTAATACAGTCATGTAATGTTGCATTTCTTAGGACTTTGGACTAGTAAACCCGAGAAACTTGAAAACAATTTAGTGGAACACTATTCAATACAGAGTCAGACACTTTGAATATGGGGTAATGCAGTCCTTACAAAAACACTTGAGCAAGCAATGTCAACAAAATGTAAACAATGTTAAATATGTGTACTCTGGGGGCATTTTATTGACAGTCAACCGTGTAAATAAAATACTGAATTTTATGTGTCAATTCCCATATCTGGATGCTTCTTATCACAGTTGGCCAGATAATGTGGGTTTTGATGTGGCAATGTGCTCTCAAAAAGCAAAAAAAAACTTGTTCATACAGTTAGAACAGACGTTACAATTGACCAGCAGTGGAGGCATTGACAAAACTATCACCAATGAAAACAACATCCCATTCCTTTGCATCTGAGACAAACACTTTACAATAGAGCAAGCAACTCAGAGACAGGCTTAATGATTGAATATGATCAGCATATCTTAAAATTGGTTGCAGATCAGCAACTGTGTTTCATAAACCCCAATCATATCCCCAATCCATCAATTTTTCTCCACAAATTTTCATAGATCTCAAAAGTGACCCCTGGGATGTACAATCATCCGATCCAGCCCAGTGTAATGGATATGGTTTCTGCCTTGCAAACAGGGGGTCCCAGGTTCAATGCTCACACTAGGAGCATTCTCAAGATGTCCTCTTAAGACATCGCATACTAGTTCCACCCCGGAAACAGACTCAATGGTGTTTCAATTGATGCAACATGCACATTCGTTGAATTGATATCCCCCGCTAATTTAAAAATTTTGTGACAGACAGAATGATGGAAAGACGGACGGAATGACGGATGGACAACGCCAATTCTATAACCCTCTGCCTTTAGCGGGGGATAATCAAGCTAACATTAATAAGAATCGCTCTGTGAAAATAAGTCTTAATGCATGTACTGAAAGTGTCATCCCATATTAGCCTGTGTGGTTTGCACAGGCTAATCCAGGACTAGACTTTCCAACTAAACTTGATTTTCATTTAGGAGAGACTTCCTTTAAACATTTTTTTTAGAAAAAGTGGAAAGTGTCATCCCCTATTAGCCTGTGCAGACTACACACGCCAATCCCGAATGATGATTTACGCATAAATGCATTTAGCCCCGTTTTCCCAGATTGCGACTCAAATAGATTTTAAACTAAACTTACACGTGTGCATGCACTCAGTGATTGTGGAGGCCTCATAAAGATAGCCCTTGCACAGCCCGCAGGTCAGGTACTGGTTCAGCTCCAATATGCTGAACATCACGGGCTTGTCTATGGACAACTCCTTGGGAAGCTGAAGGTCTTTCAGCCACTTCTCCGTGACCTCCTTAGATTTCTCCAACTTTTCTACGGTGCGCGTCGACAATACTCCTGAGTCTGTATCGGGTTTCTTTCTGTGTTTTGTTCCTGTCTTCCATTTAACGGGATCACTGAAACATGCACAATCATACAAACGTGATATAATATAAAAAATAGTTAAGCCTCCCTCGTGGAAAACCAGGCTTATTGCATGTGTGTAAAGTATCATCCCAGATTAGCCTATGCAGTCTACACAATCGGGGATGACACTTTCGGCTTAAACTGGATTTTCACTAAGATACTTCCTTTCACAAAAAATACCATAAAAGCCAAAAGTTTCATCTCCAAGCAGTATGTGCTTACTGCACAGGCTAATCTTTAGGCACATGAATCAAGCCTTGTCTCCCAGAGCAAGGGTCAAACATTTTTATATTATATCATCTGAAGCAAGGCTTGTCTCATGATGCGACATATTCCCCCGAAGCAAGTGCTTTTTGTGGAGGCAATACATGAATCTCTGAAAAAAGACCTGGACAAATATCCAAAAGTGGTAGTGGAAGTATTAGCTTCATGACCTTTGCCTTTGAATCATGACCTTGAACTTTCACCAAAGAGCAATAATTTGTATGCAAAACATCATCTGGTCATAGAGATTAATAATCAAAAGAAATATTACAATCTTTGCAGGCATTTTAGTTACAATTATTGTAAATTAAAGAATTGACCTTTCACCTTTGATTGATACCATATTTTCATTTGCAACTTCATCTTTCAAGGAGGGACTTTATGAAAATGAGCCATGCTTCGGAAAATAAGGCTTCATGCATGTGTGTAAAGTGTGGTCCAAGATAAGCCTGTGCAGTCCGCACATGCTTATCAGGTACAACACTTTTCAATTTTACATAATTTTTATTCCAAGGATGTCTCTTCTTAGCAAAAATCCTGTTTAGGCGGAAAGGGTTGTCCCTGATTAGCCTGTATGGACTCTACAAGCTAATCTTGAACAACTATTTACACACATGCATTAAGCCCAGTTTTCCCAGAGTGAGACTCATATGACTTTCGACTACTTGCCCTTCAGTATTCTCCTCGCCACTGTCACTCTCTCCCCCAGAGAAGTCCCTCATTTCCTTCTCCTCCTCCCCGCCCGTCTTCTGACGCACGTACCGCCCGTCGCACCACAGCCCGTGGCGACGGAGGAAACCGAACAACCACGGACGACTGGCCTTGAAATCTGGAAATGACTCCTGAATGACACCCCTGCTGTACATTCGTACGTCCTCCTTCGTCATATAATCCCCCGCGCTAAGTTTCTCGACGATATATGCTCGAATGCTTTTCTCCAGTTCGGCGGGGTATGAGAGGGGTCTCCCTATTTTGAAGCCTCCTTTCGGACACATCTCGCTCTCAGAGAACCACTTGGCGAGTGTCGACCTTGATAGCCGGTAGAGCTTCGACGCCTTGTGGGACCCCATGCTGAGAGCGTATCGCATGATCTCTTGCTTCTTTTCTGGCGTGAAGCTACGTCTCTTGCGTGATGTTTCCACGACCTCTTCATCACCAACTTCGCTTCTGAAATGTGAAAACATTTGTGGTATTCATGAAGCTTAGTAATACAAAGGCAATTTTACAGTCTTTAACAGTCTTCAACACTTTGGTTTCCTTCAGACGCCTTTTCACGTCTTGCATTTGTCGAAATTTGAACACCTTATGACAAAAGGAGAAATAGCTCATAAAGGGCAATTTCTCCAATTTACACAAGGTTTTTAAGGCCTAATAATGAATGACACTTCATATTAAAATAGGAATCTACAATTTAATAAAATTGATCTAAATTTGTCTGCTGCCAATTGTTACGGGTAATTAAGGAGTTAACAATGTTGAATATTACTAAAAGGCAACAATTGGTCTTCTTCAGTAAAAAGATGCCATCTTGATGAGTTCTGGTTTGTATTAATGGACAATGGAGAATAATCTTACCCGTTTGTTAACAGCACAACTAGCTTACCAGGATAGGCTAAACCAATATTTCCTGATCAAATAAGGTTCGATACAAACTCATTAAGAATGAACATTAGGATAACATCCTTATTTAATGAAAAAAATGCTTTTATTCACATAAATTTCTAATAAATTGTAATAAGGTTTCTAAAATATGTATGGATGGAAAAGGGCATTGCTTTATGCCGCCCACTTTTGTATGCTCATGATACAAACCATGTTCTGAAAAAACTGGCCTTAATGCATAAAGTGTTGTCACAAATTAGCTTGTGCAGCCCAAACACAGGCTAATCAGGGACGACACTTTCCACCAGAACCGGATCTTCTTTAAACCGAAAATACCCTAAAGCCGAAAGTGTCGTCCCTGATTAGCCTGTGATGACTGCACAGGCTAATCTGGAATGACACTTTACGAACATTAAGCCACGTTTTCCCACAGCGAGGCTCAAATTATCACAAAATCAGGCGCCACCAGTGTTTTTTTCCACCATTTTGGGAATGGGGCCGGGCCCCTTTGGATTGGGAAACTGGTATTGTTGTTTTGAAAACAAATGCTTCAAAATTGAGAATAAAAGTGTTTTCAATATAACTTATGTTCAACTTATATAGCTGGATGGGCAATGAACTTAATGTTGAGATCTAAAAAAAACACACACAAAAAAAGGCCTGTTTGTAAAACATAATTGCCCCCCATATGGGCTGTCAGTTGTAGTGGCAGCCATTGTGTGAATACGTTTTTTGTCACTGTGAACTTGACCTTTGACCTAGTGACTTGAAAATCAATAGGGGTCATCTGCCAGTCATGATTAATGTTCCTATGAAGTTTCATGATCCTAGGCGTAAGCTTTCTTGGTAATCATCTGGAAACCATTTTTCAGTGTCGAGTCACTGTGACCTTGACCTTTAACCTACTGACCTGAAAATCAATAGGGGTCAGCTGCAAGCCATGATCAATGTACCTATGAAGTTTCATGATCCTAAACGTAAGCTTTCTTGAGTTATCATTCGGAAAACATTTTACTGTGCTAAGTCACCGTGACCTTGACCTTTGACCTAGTGACCTGAAAATCAATAGGGGTCATCTGCGAATCATGATCAATGTACCTATGAAGTTTCATGATCCTAGGCCTAAGCGTTCTTGAGTTATCATCCGGAAACCATCTGGTGGATGGACGGACCGACCTACCGACATGTGCAAAACAATATACCCCCTCTTCTTCAAAGGGGGGCATTAAAATCATATTCAACCTTCAATTGGGTATTTAAATGCCACATATGGGAAAACATATACTTTTTTCCATCGGGATATATACCGTATACCGGCCCTGAATTCGAACGAAAAAAATAAATGCAAGTGCTGCTGCCTCACTTACCTGTCCTGAACCTCCTCATCCGTATCGTTCATGTGTTCAGTAGAACTAGCCTCTGAACTCTCAAACTCATCTTCAGAGGTCACAGGGGTCGTTACCAGAGAAGTTACCGGAGTGGTTACCAAGGAAGCTACAGGGGTCGTTACTAAGGAAGCTGCGGGGGTGACCTCTACGGAGCGTAGCTTGGTTGGGTCACTCACTGTCAGATAGCGGTACAACTCACGCCCCTTGATCTGCTCCTCAGTCTATCAACAAAGAGAGACACGGAATTTTAGAGATATGTTGAGTTGTTGAGAATATAAGGTAAAAGTTGAATATGTAGGGGGCATGCATATACCGGAGCTGACTACGTTTAAGTTAGGTTAGTTGGAACTTACTTACACTAGAACTCGGCGAGTTGGATGTGTCGCCTGATGGCAAATGGGTTAACTAAGAAATTGTCCCATTTCAATAAGTCTAAGTCGAAAATAAGGTCAAAGTCAAAAAGAGGTTGGGTGATGCTGGCGTGTGCAGAGTAATGAGAGACAACATCCATGCAAGTATCAACGCTCTGTAGCAAGCAGTATTGATGTCAGACGAAATGGTCAAAATAAGTTAACCAAGATTTTCGTACGGACGGACGGACAGGACAAACGCTTTATGCCTCCTGCATTGTAGATGCCCGGGGCATAAAAATATATATATATATAAAAAAAAAATCAAGACATAATAGTTATGAACCTTTTTTGGGTCGCGGTCGCAGATTTCGAAATCTTAATGCGGACCCTAAATTCAAGGTCAAGGTCACAGGGGCCAAAACTTTTAGGTGCATGGAAAGGTATTGTCCAGATACACATGCATACCAAATATGAAAACAATATCTGAAAAGACACAGTTGTTATGAGCCTTTTTCAAATCACGGTTGCAGATTTCGAAACCTGAACGCTGACCTCAATTTCAAGGTCAAGGTCACAGGGGTAAAAAATTGTTTGCGCATGGAAAGGTGTTGTCCAAATACACATGCTTACCAAATATGAAAGCAATATCTGAAGGGACACAGAAGTTATGAGCCTTTTTCGAATCGCTGTCGCAGATTTTGAAACCTGAACGCTGACCTTAAGTGTAAGGTGAAGGTCACAGGGGTCAAAAATTTTATTCGCATGGAAAGGTGTTGTCCATATACACATGCATACCAAATATGAAAGCAATATCTGAAGGGACACAGAAGTTATGAGCTTTTTTCAATTAGTGTGACGCTGCGGACACCGCGGACGCCGCCACCGCCGATGAAGTAACACCTATATATCCCCTGACCATAGTCAGGCAACACAAAAATGGCGTCGTTTCCTTCAATAACTTTTTTACTCCAACATCTAAGATATTGCAACAAACAAGAGGGCCAAGATGGCCCTAGATCGCTCACCTGTGAAATGAGCTTGCCCAGTGGCATGCTTGGAACAATCTTTGTCACATATCAAATATCAAAGCTGCGTGCTTTGTGGTTAAAGATAAACAAGGTTTTTCAAGCTTTTTTCATAGGGATTTGTCCCTTTGTCCCCCATTTTGTAACTTGTATTAAATCTTTCCAATATTACCAATAATGCTTATAAAAGCTAGTATCTCCAATTTAATCAATATGCTTATACAAGTTTATTACACAACAAAATAGTTTCACAGCTTGAATGTGGATCCATGTACAAAGACATTTTTAACAAGGGCTGTTTGTAAAACATGCATGCCCCCCATATGGGCAGTCAGTTGTAGTGGTAGCCATTGTGTGAATACGTTTTTTGTCACTGTGAACTTGACCTTTGACCAAGGGACCTGAAAATCAAAAGGGGTCATCTGCGAATCATGATCAATGTCAATATAAAGTTTCATGATCATAGGCGTACACATTCTTGAGTTATCCACCGGAAACGATTTTACTGGTTCCAGTCACCATGACCTTGACCTTTGACCTAGTGACCTGAAAATCAATAGGGGTCATCAGCCAGTCATGATCAATGTACCTATGAAGTTTCATGATCCTACGCTGAAGCCTTCATGAGTTATTATCCGGAAACCATTTTACTGTGTCGAGTCACCATGACCTGTACCTTTGACCTAGTGACCTGAACATCAATAGGGGTCATCTGCGAGTCATGATCAATGTACCTATGAAGTTTCATGATCCTAGGCCTAATAATTCTTGAGTTATCATCAGGAAACCATTTAACTGTTTCGAGTCACTATGACCTTGACCTTTTACCTAGTGACCTGAGAATTAATAGGGGTCACCTGCCAGTCACAATCAATGTACCTATGAAGTTTGATGATCCTAGGCTTAAGCTTTCTTGAGTTATCATCAGGAAACCATTTTACTGTGTCAAGTCACCATGACCTTGACCTTTGACCTAGTGACCTGAACATCAATTAGGGTAATCTGCCAGTCATGATCAATGTACCTATGAAATTTCATAATCCTAGGCGTAAGCGTTCTTGAGTTCATTTTTCTATTTCGAGTAACTGTGACCTTGACCTTTGAACTAGTGACCTGAAATCAATAGGGGTCATCTGCGAGTCATGATCAATGTCCNCTAATCTTGAACGATACTTTACGCACATGCATTTAACCCCCTTTTCACAGAGCTAGACTTATTTATTAATTTACTCCTATTAGTGTCAATAGCATTGCTACATCACACAAGGGAAACAATATGCTTCTATCATAAATCAAATATATTCTTTTCAGTTCAACTTTAAAAAAAAAAAACGGTTAAAATTAAATTTAAATTAAGATTTATATTGAACATCACATCATTGCATGCACGAAGCTACGATATTAACTGGATGGCTCAAAAATGTGTTTTGAATTGTTTTGAGTTTTTAATTTAGAAGCCCCAACGGCGTTTTAATGGTTAGCTGCTGTGTAATGTGTTTGTGCGCGTTTGTGAGTGTGTGTGTTACAAAGTTTATGAGGTCATTATGAGTCCGAGGCTGCATTACGCGAGGATCCGGTGTATGACCCAGCACTCCTAGCTAATTAACTTTACTAGACTCACGAAAGTTGGGTAGATTTTTGAATGATAGCTGCAATTTCCAGCTCTTTAGTTTTTAATAAAAGAGTACCGGAGTACCAGGGGGAAACCCCACCTGTCCGGTATGGCGTCCACTAGCCAAGCTCATATGAGCCGGAAGCTGAGATTGAACCCGGGGAGCCTAGGTGAGAACGCATGTACCAACCACCCACGATAATCGGACAGCCTGCTTTGTAATTATTATGCTATATGCTGAAGATATGTAACTCCATGAGACATGAACTATTCACCCATAGTTCGTCGATTTTCATGTTCGGCAGTTTAGGTGTTAACTAATTGCATGATGGATTGAACGAATTATATAGCATGTAGACATTGTTACATCTATCTAGTCATTTATTAATCTGTAACGGACTTGTTTTAAAGTTAGGCCAGCACATGCTTGGATGGTGTATTTTCGAATCATCTGTGCGTCAGACACGTTCCGAAATAAAGATGAAGCAATCGATAAGATCATTTCATATTCTTAGATAACCTGTGTTTTCACTCAATCTTCCAGCTAATATCATGTTCGATATCCCCCAGTTTGTTCAGCAGCCAAATTTCGGCTTTTTTGTAGCGCTAGAGCAAACAGCGATTTACCGGAATGTTGAACGATTTCTCGGCAGACATTTTCGGCGCTGGCGAGCAGACGAATTCATTGAATGGAAAATCACGTCTTGTGAAAATGCAGACGTTCGTAGTGTTTTATATTCTTACTGGAATGACCCTTGAGGCTTATGGACAAGACAAGAGCAGGTGAGTCGCACTAAACTAGAAGCACATAAATATGTGGCGTGTTCTGAGAAAACTGGGCAAAATGCTAATCTGGGATGACAATTTACGCACAAGTATTTTGCCCAGTTTTCTCAGAACACGACACATATATGCGAATTTATTTTACGTACATGGTGCGAAATTTCGTAGAAAAGATTTATTAGAAATGGCCGCTGTTGTACCAGCTGTAAATCTTGTATGCACTAACAGATTCGACACATAAATTTTCATAGCGAAGAAAACCGCTTTGATTTTGAAAGTATGGTATTTCAAAAATTTCAGTTTTTCACTGAGGGAAATAATGTTTATATATTTCGCCCATAACACTATGTCAATGCGATCTCTACATAGGTTTGGTGAATGACAGGTTTCGTGTACCATGTGCTTTTTTAAACACTTTTAATAAGACTTAATAACTAGTTAATCGAAATTCTGTCACATACAAAATGACATTACAGACAGCAGATAGCGACCAATAAAATCCCCTTTTATAAATGCCAACATTGATATAATCGGATAACAATTTTTCAAACAACGTACTGTAGTTGATTTCTATTTATTATTTTTTTTATTAAACAAATGTTTCTTTTTAGTTGGTGTTTTATTATATATCATACACTATTTTAATAATATTTATGGATATTACAGACATGTTATGAACACTTAATACATTTATCACACTTGAGGATTTACCTAGTAAAAAAAACTCCTGACCATGTTTGCGTTTATTTTGACACATCAGTAATGCTGTCCACCTGGTAAAAAAAAGGCCTTCAGTTAAATTCCGTACAATCGATTAGTCATAATTACCTGGTTTTGCAACGAATATACATTAAATTAACGGTATATCCGTTGGCATGGTTACAGGACGGACTTCCTGCAGCTCCTTAACGACATTCCACCCGTAAGGACCCCTCCAAACTACGACATGGGTAAGTATAGTCTCCATAGCAACCGATATGTTACATGCCTTGTCTAACACTTATATAATCGACCCCTCCCCCCCCCCTAAAAATAAGCGATATATTCCTACAATTATGACAAAGATAATAATAATTAATAATTAATGATACGTTTTATGGTAAGCAATAACAAAGATCTATAAAATACATGTATTTTATAGGTCTTTGGCAATAAATACAGTACAAAATAATACTGAAATAAAACAGTTCATCATTGAAAGTTGAAACATGTAAAACCGTTTCTCAGTCTGGTGAGAGACACGATTATGATAAGAGATTTTATGGTGGGCCAGTAGACCGTGTGTTACTACCAATATGCCAACTGGAATACCACATTAAGAGAGGATTAAGATTCCTTAAACTTGACCTTTAAGTCTTATAACAACTGATCGGTATAATTGCCATAGCAATTGCTGCGTATAGACTCGCACAATCTATGCTAACATTTGAGTCGTGTTCTGTAAAAACTGGGCATAATGAATGTGCGTAAAGTGTCGTCCCAGATTAGCCTGTGCAGTTCGCACAGGCTGATCAGGGACGACACTTTCCGCTTTTATGACATTTTTCGTTTAAATGAAGTCTCTTCTTGGCAAAAATCCAATTTAGGCGGAAAGTGTCGTCCCTGATTAGCCTGTGCTAATCTGGGACGACACTTTACGCACATGCATTATGCCCAGTTTTCTCAGAACGCGACTCATTTGTAAAAAAACAATACGACAACGCACTATCCCGTTTTCATATGATATAAAATTTGAATACAATCTATGTAAAAGTTATATATACGTTCATAAAGTGATTTAGTTTGAGAGAAAAATAACTGTATGAAGAGTTAATATTGTATATGAAAAGTGTTCACACTTTAATACATAAATTACATGATATCGGTTCACCGAGAACTGTTATAGAATTTTTTATGATCATGTAAGGGAGTTGGCATGAGGAGGATTTATAGGAATCGAGTTATTGACCTGTCTGCTGCTGGTGTATGATTCACATAACAGTCCTGGTCCACTGTGTCGCGTTCTGAGAAAACTGGACAAAATGCTTGTGCATAAATTGTCATCCCAGATTAGCCGTCCGCACAGGCTAATTAGGGACGACAATTTACGCTTTTATGGAATTTTTCGTTTAAATGATGTCTCTTCTTAGCGAAAATCCAGTTGAGGCGTAAAGTGTCGTCCCTGATGAGCCTGTGTGGACTGCACAGGCTAATCTGAGACGACACTTTACGCACAAGCATTTTGCCCAGTTTTCTTAGAACACGACACCACTTTCCTCGGTAACATACTTACGCATTCGAATTCATTTAAGATTTCCAATAGTCAGATGATAAACATGGCAGATATATCAATTTGGAGAATGCTCCCGATATGATTTTTTTCTGCAAGGAATATATCGATGTGTTTGGTATATGTTTGCTATTTTCTATTTATTCTAAGCTTTAGACATGAGATCATAATCTTAGCCATAAGTTAAACGAAAATGGCGTTTAAAATATTATACATTATTTTTATTAAAACCAAAACACTTGGTAAAATGATGAAATAAATTCAAACAAGTCTTGTGTGTTTCGTATTGGGATTCATATTTTTTCCCTGTTATGAGCCAATATGATATTGTTTCGAGAAAACTGGGCAAAATGCATGTGCGTAAAGTGTCCTCCCAGATTAGCCTGTGCAGTCCGTACAGGCTAATCAGGGACGACACTTTACGCCTAAACTGGATTTTCGCAAAGAAGAGACATCATTATTAAACGAAAAATTCCATAAAATCGGAAATTGTCGTCACTGATTAGCCTGTGCGGACTGCACAGGCTAATCTGGGATGACAATTTACGCACAAGCATTTTGCCCAGTTTTCTCAGAACACGACACATATGATCTTGTTTCGAACATGGTATTCTGGCTATTGATGGGAGTCCTATTTTGTGTCTGTTGAAAGACCATATGTTGAGAAGACATGCAGGCTCTATTGCTGGAGCCCGTAACGTATGCATCATACCTTAAACTGAATATTTGTAATATTTGTTTTCATGGCATCTATTTTACTCATGATCAAGATGTAATGTCATCACAAAATGTCTCTAATCACATTCTGATTACATCTATAGTACTCACAACCTTAATTTAATGTTCATCACAAAATGTTTCTGATCACATTGTGATAACAGCTTTATTACTCGCGACCTAAATTTAATATTCATCACACAATGTCTCAGATTGCGCGTTGATTACGTCTGTTTTACTTATGACATACATGTAATATTCAGCACAAAGTGTCTCTGATTAAATTTTAATTATTTTACACCTTACCTAGATTGAGTATTCATCATATAGTGTCTCTAATTGCCGTTTACATATGTTTATGCTGAACACGCACTACAACTGCATGTTAAGTCCGTTTCTCTGATGCATTTTTAACATAACCGTGTTCATGACACTACTCTATGATGTATGTATGTATATATTTATGTATGTATGATTGATTTATTGTTTTTGACGATGAGCTGTATATGCTTAAGTCGCAAATACACATTTAAACTATCTGATCTGTTCTGTTCTGTCTATGATGCATTATGACCATCACGAGTATTTCTGCTAAAAACATGTTATGCGTTGTGTTATATTGCAGACCATGATTGAATATTATGAACACCATGACTCGGATTCCATCATTTACCGCAGCATAATAGAATATATTAATGCATGTGCGTACAGTGTCGTCCCAGATTAGCCTGTGCAGTCCGCACAGGCTACTCAGGAACGACACTTTCCGCCTACACTGTATTCATGCTAAAAAGAGACTTCTTTAAACGAAAAATATCAAACAAGCGGAAAGTATCGCACCTGATTAGCCTGTGCGGACTGCACAGGCTAATCTGTGACGACACTTTACGCTCATATTCCCTTTTCTCAGAGCGCGACTCATATATAAAACATGTGTAATGTTGCGTGTCTGATTGTAATGCATTTACAGATATGCCGACCGAAATTGAATGCAACCTGCATGTAAACAACGTGGACACGATCCGGGAAGCGGACATGGTTAGTAAGAAAATGAAGGCCGGTATTTCGAGGCAATCTTCTTAGTATGCCAGGGCTTTTTTATTATGCACCTGTAGCCGAACACAGGCTACATATACTCACACATTTTCTTGAAATTCATGCCGCGTTCCCCCAAAATGAAACATACACATGGAAATTTTCGTATGGGTAACATCGCACGAAAGTGATCCCCGAAATGCGGATTTACTCGCTATTATCAGACCATAGTTGAGGGTTAGGGCTTCTTTTCTCGATCTCCGGTATGCTTCTTAACTTTTAATTTTCGAGTTGATGCACATTGAAACTTAAAGCTACTTATTAAATAAAATAAGTCATCGTCCATATTTATTCTAGGATGTCAGTCAGGACCACTGTTTTGTGTCTTAGATTTTACGTGTTACCTTCTGTTCTATGCACAGGAGTTCACAAACAAAAATCCGTGTCCGGTCTAGGGTTTTGAAGACTTAATACATGTACCTTTATTTTAGTCATTAGATTTTCTCACTATCAAATGTTATGTTCAAAATACATCTCTAAAGACCGCCCGTATTGTATATCTTATAGTCACTAAATTCCCCTGTTCTATGCTTATCATTCGTAACCCTGTCCCGATCAGAAGCGAAAACTTAAATCTATTAAGAAAGGTCTTACATTTTATTTGATTTTCTTAGGGACTAAAACATACGTATTTGAGCGGTAAAGGGTTAGCACACTCCATGTTTTAAATCTGTATGATTGTACCTAGGAGTTCACTATGGACATTGTCCTCCATCTGTCGTGGAAGAATAAGGAGATCATAGATAAACTACGGAGCATCAATGTTGCCTTCAACTACCTGGACTTCGACGCCACCAACATGGACAAGGTCTGGGTACCGGACATCTACTTCCCCAACGAGAAGAAGGCGGCCATTCACAACATCATGATGGACAACCGGATGTTACGTCTCTACAGGGACAGCACCATAAAATACATGGTCAGGTAGGTGGGAATAAGTTTGCTTGGAGGTCAAGAGAGCGTGTTTGGCTGAAATGTCTGTGGAAGGAGTACACCCGAGAAATAAAGTGCTGTTCTTATATATTTAATATTATTTATATATGAAATGAGGTTGGCGGGTTTGGATTCGAATTCGGAATGAAATCCAAAGGGTAATAGGGTTTAAGTATTTGTTGTGCTTGTAGTATTTAGTAGTTTTTATTAAGAGCAGCACTGGGAAATGCTAAGAACGATGGAAACGACTTTTGTGTGAGTTTTGCACAGGTGCTAGAGAGGTAGTTAAGATGTATTGGTAAAGCAAGCACGGTGAAATACAGTTAAGGCATACGTGGGTACGAGTTCGTTCCAATATATATGGGAGGGTGGGGTATCTTTTGTAATTGCATTGACGACAATCGAAAATTCACTGCTAATTATGATTTTAGCTCTAAGAGAATCACAGTTTCAAGAACACGCATATTGATGATGAAGTGTCAAAATTTTCTCCTGGTGCAAATATAACAGTCATACTACGTACGGAAAACTTCGCTGCTTCTTTCTGGCAATGCACATTGATTTATGGATTCAAGCAGAACGTTCTTATTAATGAGAAGTATAACTGGTCGATTTAGCAATGATGTATAACGTATTTCTGTACGAACATTCCCATTTAGATACAGTATATGAGGTGGTTGCAGGGGGATCAATACTTGCGCAGTAAATGATTCAACCATGTTAATTTATTCTAATGTTTGGGCATTTTGTTTGTATAGTGTTGGAAAGTTTTTTTTAAAGGACTCAAATTACAATTCGCATAAGCTTGCAAAACAATGGTTTTTCATACACATGAGCCTCGCTCTGGGAAAACGGGGCTTAATCCATGTGCGTAAAGTTTCGTCCCAGATTAGCCTGTTCAGTCCACACAGGCTTATCAGTCAACACACTTTTGGCCTTTATTGTATTTTTCATGTAAAAGAAGTCGTGTCTTAGCGAATATCCAGTTGAGGTGAAAAGTTTCGTCCCTGATGAGTCTGTGCGGACATTCACATGCATTAAACCCCTTTTTTCCGCAGCGAGGCTCATATATTTGGCATTATTTATCGATTAGATGTTTGATTATTTTTTTTTCTAAATTAGGAAATCAGCATTCATTATTTTGGAAAGATTTCTGATTAAATATATTACAATGCGTACTGTAAGACTAACTGCTAGTCCAATCGTGTCGCGTTCTGAGAATACTGGGCATAATGCTTGTTCGTAAATTGTCATCCCAGATTAGCCTGTGCAGTCCGCACAGGCTAATCAGGGACGACAATTTCCGCTTTTATGGAATTTTTCGTTTAAATGATGTCTCTTCTTAGCGAAAATCCAGTTTAGGCGGAAAGTGTCGTCCCTAATTAGCCTGTGCGGACTGCAAAGGCTAATCTGGTTCGACACTTTACGCACATGCATTTTGTCCAGTTTTCTCAGAACGCGACACAATCTGTTCCAGGGTATCTGTGACTTTAAGCTGCCGAATGGATCTCAGGAAGTACCCCTTCGACAAGCAGATATGCTCCATCATGATAGAGAGTTGTAAGTGAAGGTTTCATGATTGGTCGTTATCGGCTCAGATACTACTTTAAAGTACCCCGGGTACTTTCAAGTATACTACAATATGCTACGGGTACGAAAAATACGTTAACGGGACTCGACTATGCTCCGGGGTACGTATTTAGTATATTTTCCGTAAGGCCATTCATATGAGCCATTAATTTTTTTAAATTAATTTGATGTTTTCCTGGTGTTAGAACCCACCTCAAATAATAAAATTGAAATAAATTTAGAACAATATTGCGTTTCACAATGTCCACGTGCAAAAAGACAACACTATACATACACCACGTGCTAATCGTCCAATCGTCACGGATGAATGCTTGCATCATGTGCTTGCTCAGAGTGTGGTTTTAATGATCACAATTTAAAAAAAAAATCAAAATCTAAACTCATAAATGAGATATTCAAGTTTGAAAAGTGATACGTTAGAAAAGTCTCCAAGTGTATGTCCTTAAACTTCATTATTTTACATACTATGTTTGGTTGATGTACTAAGAATTAACGATATTGAATAAGCTTAAAACAATGAATGACTACAGTCTACAAACATATGTGGCGTGTTCTGAGAAAACTGGTCAAAATGCTTGTGCGTAAATTGTCATCCCAGATTAGCCTGTGCAGTCCGCCCGACAATTTCCGCTTTTATGGAATTTTTCGTTTAAATGATGTCTCTTCTTAGCGAAAATGCAATTTAGGCGGAAAGTGTCGTCCCGGATTAGCCTGTGCGGACTGCATTTTGCCCAGTTTTCTCAGAACACGCCACATATATGTTCGAAGATCGCCCGCATCTAAATATTTAACATACGTATGGAAGGTTATTTGAGTTTATATCCGTATGTTAAGAATCAAATATAATATTGGACATCACCTTTGCAAACAAGTTATGCGTCAGTCGAAAGCGAACGCGTGGGGACATGAGTTCTCATTTTATATAATTTCACTTGCAGAACTGTTTGTGATTCAATTTATAAAGGCGATCAAGACAAACTAAACATGAATAACAATGTAAATAATCTACCATCAAAACTTCAATACACGAAGAAGCTGTGTGAGGCAGTGGTGCTATTTTTAGAAAAAGATTAATCACTACAGATGAGCCGCGCTCTGGGAAAACCGGGCTAAATGCATGTGCGTATAGTATCGTCCAAGATTAGCGCTTATCAGGGACGACACTTTCCACCTAAACTTACTTAACACAAAACAATTCCATAAGAGTGGATATTGTAGTCCCTGATTAGCCAGTGCGGACTGCACAGGCTAATCTAGGACGTTACTTTCGCACATGCATAAAGCCCAGGGCGTGTCTCATACTCTATTTCACGTATTCTGTTAGGGACATTGGAGCAAAACACGCGACATTACCTTTCGAATACGAGAAGAATGGCTTACCAAAAATGTTCATCGCCTTAATTAAGTTGAATGTATAATGGTAAATAATGGAAAATAACTTCATTTAATGAAAAGTGACTTCACTGAATGAAATATGAACATTCAAACCTAAAGCTCTGAACATAAATTAGTAAAACAAATACGTTATCACTATAGAGAGACTCAATTTACAACCGGTTTTATATTCATCTCGAAAAGATATGTATAGACTATGTTTTATATGAATTCGCTCTAATGCACAGGCAACGCACAATTATGACTTATTCATTCGATTCCCCCCTATTGACTAAATAAAACATCGCTGTGGGGATACCTTATTTAATGCATGTGCATAAATTATCGTCCCAGATTAGCCTGTGCAGTCCCCAAAGGCTAATCGGGGACGGCACTTTCCGCTTTTATGGTATATTTCGTTTAACGGAAGTCTCTTTTTAGCGAAACTCCAGTCGTCACTGATGAGCTTGGCGCACACAATACGCACATGTATTTAGCCTCATTTTCCCAGAATTAGGCTCAAATAAATTTCTTGTTCTGGTTTCCAGTCGGCTACACGGCAGACAAGCTGGTACTCCTCTGGAAAGAGGACGGGGATAGTCCGGCAGTTAGGACTGGTGACGTGAAGGAGCTACGCCAGTTCCGCATGGTGCACACAGACTGGACCAATTTCACGCGCACGCACAACATCACAGGTGCGTATTGTGCGTGTATGGCTCGGTCATCACACGGTCGTATTGCGCATATGCGATCGGTCGTTACATACATGTATATATATATGGGTCGGTCATTACATTTGCGTATATTGGTCGGTAATGACATAAGCGTATTGTGCGTATATGGGTCGATCAGCACATTTGCGTATTTTTTTCGGTAATGAACTAAGCGTTGTGTGTCTAATAAATGGGTCGGTCATCACATGTGTGTATATTGGTCGGTTATAACAAATGCATATTGTGTGTATATTGGTCGGTTATGACATATGCGTATTGTGTGTATATTGGTCGGTTATGACATATGCGTATTGTGTAAATATTGGTTGCTCATCACATTTGCGTATATTGGTTGGTTGTATTGTGTGTTTATGGGTCAGTCATCCTCGCACGTTGATATTGTAGTCTCTCGTAATCGGTCGGCGTAAATTGTGTTTTTAAGATTGACCAAACCCAATAGTTCGCATCCCTGAATGAAAACATTCTTTTTAGATGGCAAAGGTATCATTTCCAAATATTCTGTCCAAGACAGTATACTAATTATAGTGAGAGCATCATCTAAATAAAAGTGAAATAACAATTCTGATACATGAACACACACATGCCAGAGATGAATTGTCGTTTGTATGGTTATACTTCTTGATAAAACAAGACTGACGGGAATAACACGTATGTTACAAGTGTTAATCTGCAACTTGAGCAAGTTCACTCTTTTTGCTACATAAGTATATAAAAATAGAAATCTGATTTAAAAGAAAATCTGAAATAAAAAAAACACAACGTCTTTTTCAATGCAAGTCTCATTTCAGTTAAAACAAACTCCTAATAAAGACGTTTCATTCTTTGTTCTCATAAATATACTTTTAAGAAAGTTGTGATATACGAAACTTTTATAGAACTATAAACGTGTAACCTTCATTAATAAAACGTTGTGTGTGTGACTATTTTCCAGCAGTCTTAAAAGCTACTTGTGCGATCGTTGTACACTGATATATGATATGGTTAACGAGTCACGATTCCTTTTGTAGTACTCTTCTCCAGTACCAGGCCCGAGCACGATTTAGTGTATTTTTAATAGACAAACATGTGACATTGAATCCACGATTTAGTGTATTTTTAATAAACAAACATGACACATCGAGGGCTGAACGGAAAACTGTTGTATATCCTTCTTTATTTAATATGAGTTACAACAGTCTTCCGTTCACCCCTCGATGTGACATTGAATCATCGAGTCCACGCGTCCTCAACATTCACAATGAAATAAATATCGGGCGTAACATATATAGGTCGTACTTCCGTAGCACATATGAGTATTGGTTTAACATTTAAATATTTATAAGGTGTATTCAACGATTTTTAGAGCTCGTAAAAAGGGTCAAAATCGTGCTGAAATTATTCATTCATTTTGCGTGTTTGTTTAGTTGTTCGCATTATTTGCAAAGACACCTTAATTTTTTTTGACTAAACTCATACTGTCGGCAATGTAGGGTTAAGTTACAATAATTGTTATTTAGTCTTTCGACACCAAATAGCCAGTTTCTTATTCGTATGTTCCGAGCAAAAGATTGTTATAGAGGGAATGGACAGATATTGATTTTCTTATTTAAACAGTTTCGTGACGGGATATATATGAACCAAAAATGGCGTTGTAAAAGTACTCAATACATAACAGTGTTTATTTAATTTCTTACATAATATACATATGTCGGTCATAGCTTTTATCAGCAGTGTTAATCTACATGTATATTATTTACTGTATAAATTATACTGGTAATACATAAACTGGTCCCGATTTAGAACGCAGAGTAATATAATTCATTTTTCATTTATATTGCACATTAGATTACTTCGCATCAGAACTCCAAAATTTATAGTTGTTATATTTCATTTGTGTAGGTTAAAATACTATGTGAACAAATACATTCATCTTGAAATAAAACGGCGTGCACATGCCGTCTTCGTATTTGGTTTACTTCTTTCCAACTGCCCCTTTGACTGATACATCTCCCTAAGGTCTTTTTGTACAGTGATTGACGCGCGGTGATCCAATCGGTTATTCGGATTTCTGCCATCAAAATGGGCACATTTGTGTCGTGTTCGGAGAAAACTGGGCATAATGCTTGTGCGTAAATTGTCATCCCAGACTAGCTGTGCAGTCCGCACAGGCTAATCAGGGACGAAAATTTCCGCTTTTATGGAATTTTTCGATTAATTGATGTCTCTTCTTAGCGAAAATCCAGTTTAGGCGGAAAGTGTTGTCCCTGATTAGCCTGTGCGGACTGCACAGGCTAATCGGGGATGACACTTTACGCACATGCATTTTGTCCAGTTTTCTTAGAACACGACACGTTTGTATAAGAACACAACTTAAGACCAAACCAGAACAACTAAAAATATATTTCAGTAAACAAAAAAAGGAAATTGCAGCTATAATTCAAAATACGTCCCAACTTTCGCGAGTCAAATATTTAATTGGGTATGAGTGCTGGGGCACACTCCGGGGTCTTCACATAATGCAGCCTCAGGCGCGGAGGGACCTCATAAACTTCTAAATACACACACACGCCTACGATCAATCTCGGTCTTAAACTTCGTCTCAACTCAAACCATTTACCAATATTTCGCTAAATATATGTGATTTAGTCGACGATCGCACTCATGAATATTCTAAGTCGTGGACAAGTGTATTATATTGGCATAAACCGTCTAATATTCCGGTAAACGGGGTACTACGTTCGTTGTACAAAAGCTTTCATGCATTTAGCGTAATGACCCGGGGTGCAAGTCAACAGCGACATAACATGGGAAAATGGTTAGTTCTATACGCTATCCATTATTCAAAACGAAAAATATGCCAAAGTACGGCAAGAAATAAAATACGACAATAAGTGTTTGTTTTAGTTTTTTAAAGACTTTTTCAGTCGGAAAACATTCCTAAAGAACGCTTAAACTTTGTCGTAGTTTTCAATTTTAAAACGGCCTGCTGCGTGATTTTTATGCAAACAAATGTTGTTCGTAATTTAATACAGTGGTCTATATCAAATACCTGAACAACGTATGCCATTGTTTACAATCGATTTCGTTGTCATTTTATATTGACCCATTTGTGCGGTGCCATCGCCTCTTATAATACTAGTATTCAGGTAGCCATGCACCAAAGCGCTGTCATAATTGCCCTATATGTGTCGTGTTCTGAGAAAACCGGGCATAATGCATGTGCGTAAAGTGTCGTCCAAGATTAGACTGTGCAGTCCGCACAGGCTAATCAGGGACGACACTTTCCGCCTTAACTGGATTTTCGCTAAGAAGAGTCATCATTTATACGAAAAATTCCATAAAAGCGGAAATTGTCGTCCCTGTTTAGCCTGTGCGGACTGCACAGGCTAATCTGGGATGAAAGTTCATGCACAAGCATAATGCCCAGTTTTCTCAGAACACGACACACATATGCTTTGTCAGAGAACTGTTTTAAAACGTACCATAGTTTCAGTCAATATTTACCATTTGCTGTAAATATCACGTCACATGTGGGTTTGGTTGGTGGTCTCCATACCGGACAGGTAGGGTTTCCTCCGGCTACTCCGGCTCAAACAACAAAAGACCACCCCAACATTGAAGATATTTCGGTAACAACTAGAAATCGCTGGAAATTTCAGCTATACCGGTAATTCAAAAATTCGTCCCAACTCTCGGGGTCTAGTGAAATTAAAAAGGTACTATAGGACATTTATATAGACATTATAGTGCGTCTTTATGAGATTGTAGGGCTGCGATCGTTTAATGTCATTCTATTCTATTCAACATCGACTTTAGTAGATTTTTATGACTGCGAATCTCCGCGTCTCGCTGCAGGTAACCACAGCTGCCTGCAGGCGGACTTTCACCTGGTGCGCAACATCGGCTACTACGTGATCCAGATGTACGTGCCCAGCTTGCTAATCGTCATGTTGTCCTGGCTCTCCTTCTGGCTCAACGTGAACTCGATCCCGGGCCGCGTGACGCTGGGCGTTCTCTCCGTCCTCACCATCTCCACGCAGAGCACGGGCGTTAACGCCTCGCTGCCCCGGGTCAGCTACACTAAGGCCATAGGTAACTGCACATGCGTAGACTGTCTTATACTACACCAGGGTCATAGGTTATCACTAATCACCCATAAGTTAACTGTCTTGGACTACACCAAGGTCATAGGTAACTAGTACTATCTATCCATTCGTTACTTGTCTTAGACTACGCCAAGGTCATATGTAATTACCCAGTCATAGACTTCTTAGACTACTCAAAGGTTATTTGCAATTACCCATTCGTAGACTGTCTTAGACAACACCAAGGTCATAGGTTACTAGTACCTATTCCAGACACTTTTTTCGACTTAACTAAAGAAACATGGAAGTGTTACTGTAGAGTCCACATTCTGCAAGCAATCATTACGCTCATAGGTTACTACCCGTTCCGAAGGCTTTATTAGACTAGAAAAAGGCAGAGCCTTCTACCCATTCTTACCCATCCGTATACTTTCTTAAAGGGACCTGTTCGCGTTTGTGTTAATTGATAAAATTGATTTTTTTGTTTCAGATCTGCAAATTTTCGCTGTAGTTATGATATTTGCGAGGAAACAGTAATACTGAACATTTACCATGCTCTAAAATATCCATTATATGCATCTTTTTACGATTTAAAAACCTGAAAATTACAAAGCGTTACAAACGCGAAACGATTGTATATTTTGGAGAGTTCTGGTGTTATCGTTGTACGTGTATTTTGTGACATTACAACTTTTACTCCAAAGGTCAGAGGTTCGAGCCCCGATGCGAATTACTTCTTTTTTTTCTTTCTTTAATTGTATTCTTGTTTTATACTGGAGCAATTTAGTTCCGATGTTTACATTTATCAATTTAAAGCATTTAATGACAAACTTCAAAAGTTGCCAAAATCTGTGAACAAGTCCCTTTAAACTAAACAAATGATATATGTTACTACAGAGCCCGTATTAAAACACCCATTCCTTAAAACATAAATAAAGCCATTATATTTTTGTATACTAGACCTGTATTCACACATCCAAACTTAAGCAGCATTTAAGGGAACAATTTAGATGTTCTTTACGATATTCAGCATGTTCAGCGTGCCTGTTTCAGATGTATGGATGATCACGTGTCTGGTGTTCGTGTTCGCGGCGCTCATAGAGTTCGCCGTCGTGAACGTTCTCAGTCAGAAAGTACCCGGGCGCCGCTTCTCCCTCGCCACTCTATTCCTCGTGCCGAAGGAGGGGCCGCCGGAAGCAATGGAGGTACATCCGGCGACGACCTTGTTGAATTTATTTATCGTTCTATGGTTTGGTTAGCACCGTCACCTGATCTGACTGTTGACCGTGACATTATTTTGGATTTTATTTTATTCCACAACGAAATTTAAATATCTAAAGGGTGTCAGTGTCTTGATTCGTATTGCAAAAAAAAAAAAAAAAAAAAAAAAAAAAAAAATGCTCGTTTGTAGCGTCTTTCCGAAGTCGGTGGTGTATCTGATAGACATGCATCTGAATGTCACATATTAATTAAATCCTTAGAGAGCTGAGTTATATTTATTTTTTATTTATTTAACAAAAACAAAATCATTCATACTCATACTACATAAGCGAACCTTCGAACGTGTTTCTGACGGTTTTGGGCGGCAGTGGAACATGATAGGCATAAAACTGAATGTTACATTCAATATACATGTATACGCATACATAGCATAATGATATTATTTACTAACCACACAAAAAAATAATACCACCACTTTTGTGCTGCTTTGAACGTGTTTCAGACGTCGGTTGATGAGGGGGGCAAGGTGACGGTGGAGACGCGACAGCCGTCACACAGTCGTGTGCTGCTCTGCTCTACCTACCTCGACATCGCCTCTCGGGTGCTCTTTCCGGTCGCCTTCGGCATCTTCAACATGATCTACTGGATTTACTTCCTCAACGTCACCGAATACTAGTGCCGCCGATGACGTCACTACGACGATGATGACGTCACGAAGGGATTAGCTTATAGACTTTAATCGTTTACTTAAGTGTGGACAAACATATGTCTTATATTTGTAGATCATATGGATACGGAATCCGGAAAGTGCCATCTATAATCTCGCCATTCTTTCACCAAGGGCGACACACGACACACGAAGCGAAACACGATATTTTGCGCGACACACGATATTTTGCGCGATACTCAATGCGACACACGATATTTTTGCGCGACACACGATATTTTGCGCGATTCACGAAGCGACGCGCGAGAATGTACCACGAAATATCGCCCTTGTGTAGGTAGCCCAAAAAGCGATTAATCGTGGTAAATATCGCGTGTCGCTTCGTGTTTCGCGCATTATATCATGTGTTGCTTCGTGTGTCGCGAAAAATATAGTGTGTCGCTTTGAGTATCGCGCAAAATATCTTGTCTCGCGTTTAAAGGGCGAGACACACGATATTTTGCGCGATACATGAAACGACACACGATATTTTGCGCGATACTCAAATATCGTGTGCCGCTTCGTGTGTCGCGCAAAATATCGTGTGTCGCTTTAAGTATCGCGCAAAATATAGTGTGTCGCTTCGTATGTCGCGCAAAATATCTTGTACCGCTTCGTGTGTCGCCCTTGATGAAAGAAGGACGAGATTATAGATGGCACAATCCGGATTCCGTTTATGGCAGTCCGGATACACCTGGCAAAAGTAGTGAAAGAAAAACGCAAATCTCATGAAAATCATCTCATTGACGCTTGCAATTCTATCCGCTGAAATAACAGTGAAAAACAATTAAGCGTAAACGCGATAAAGTTTGATTCAATGAGATTGTAACAAACGGAAAAAAGTAACATGGCAAACGACTGTTTAGTGGTTCACTTGGTATTGGTTTCACTGACTTAATGTAGTAGTTATTTATTAGTGTTCAAAGGAGTAAGCATGTTCAACGGTATGTGGGGGTAGACAGAGAACATTAGAACAGTTAATTTCAAATCCCAGTTTCTTTCATTTTCACAGTATTAGAATATTGATATTGCAACTGTACATATTCTCTATTATGCTACATGCTGACACAATGATTTCATGACCCATTTAGGTATACATGTACATGGTTTTTGTATGTATGTAACAATAACAGTTCAATAAACGACAGCATGTAACAATAACTCGAGTGTGTTGGCCAGTTGAAGTTACGACAGATCTTATCGATTGCTTCATAATTCGGCACTCAGAAATTTCCTTTTGTGTCACCGATTAATTACTAGAAGAAAAGCACGTTCACAGTAAGAGGAACAAAAGAACGCTTACATATAATTTGCTTTTCATTTAGAAGAGACTTCCTTTAAACGAAAATTTCCATGAAAGTGGAAAGTGTAGCCCCTGATTAGCCTGTGCGAACTTTACGCACATGCATTACGCCCAGTTTTCACAGAGCGAGACTCATTTGCAATACACATGTACTGGTTGTTTTGTTCGAAACTTACACAAATGAAATGTTCTAGTCTATATCAATATGAATATGGAATGATTTATCATAAGGCTGCACGATGACCTCAAAGGTCACATCATTTCTCATGTATTGTATTGTATTAAAATTGAGGAGCAACAGATGAAAATGTTTGAAAATCCACTTATTTTTAAGTGAAGAAACTAACTATAATTACCCAAAATTAATTACAGCACGAGGGAAATTAAGAGTAGACACGCAATTGTTACTTTATAAACAATAATAAATGAATGTTAACTTGTCAATCCCCCCTCCCAAAAGAATTGGGCTAACATTTTTATTATGTCCAAGCTGCGCCTGTGTTACATGGCAATATAGGCAGTAAAAAAACAAAACAAAGAATAATCATTAAAACACATTTTAATGAAAAATCCAATATATATCATAAATATATCATAGATAATCATGAACATATAACATTTCTATATATACACACAAATATCACAGAATATATATATAAATTATCCGTACATATGTTTCATACTGACTTCAGATGTAATAACATTACTTTATTTACCACATTAGTTCAAACATTGCAGAACAATGTATCTAAATCATCCATTAATGTGTTTCCTCCTGAAATCAGATGTAAAAGAAAGGAACAGAAAGGCAGCAGCTGTGTCCAAATTCACCTCAGTCAAAAGAAATACATTTTTTACAGTTATTTTCAATACCATGCTTGAATAATAAAAATTAGTTTTGTTTCATGACATACAGTAAGCCAAAAATGCATAATATATTTGTTGTACTATTGTCCATATAATTTATAATGAAAATATTTGAAAGGTACTTTACAAATCATTTTTTTAGCAATCATTGTTTTATGAAACCAGTAAACTAACTTGATACCTATACATACACAATTGTATCAATTTAGTAACAATAGTCCATTATTTTGATATATTGTGTCATTCATCAATACACCAGTTAGACATTTTTTTTTTTTTTTTTTTTTNTTGCATCATCCATAAAAATAAATAAAATCAAAATATGTCACTTGTGGTGAACAATATATGAGCCTCGCTCTGTGAAAAGGGGGATTAATGCATCTGAGTAAAGTGTCCACACAGGCTAATCAGGGACGACACTTTCAGGTTTAGTTGTATTTTACGTTTAAAGGAGGATTCTTCTTGACAAAAATCCAGTTTAGACGGGAAATGTTATCCCTGATTAGCCTGTGCAGACTGCACAAGCTAATCTAGGACAACACTTTATTCACATGCACTTAACCCCATTTTCTCATAGCGTGATTCATATTTATTTTCCCCATTTGTTACTCCATTCCCTACATGATATCACTATACGCACTACTTCTTTTTGGGCGTCTCTTTCGGCGTGGGCACCTCTTCGGGCTCTGCGCCATCTGTCTCGGGCGGCTGCGGGATCTTGATTACGGGGAAGACGAACTCCGACTGCAGTGAAACCCGGTCCACTTCCTGCAGCATCTGCTCGATGGCTAGCAGACGGTTGAGTTTAGAGACGCGCTCGCCGCGACATGGGGCTCCCAGCTTGAGGAAGCGGGCGCTCATGCCTACTGCCTGCATGCACAGAAATTGAGTTCTTATATGATGAACTGCATTCTGAGAAAACTGGGCTTAATGCATGTCTGCACAGGCTAAACAGGGACGACTCTTTTTGCTTTTATGGTCTTTTTTGTTTGAAGGCAGTCTCTTCTTAGTGGAAATTCAGTTTAGGCTGAAAGTTTTGTTACTGATAAGCCGGTGCACAGGCTAATCTGGGACGACACTTAATACACATGCATTAGGCCCAGTTTTCTCAGAACAAGGCTCAAATGATACATGTTTAACCGGCAAACAACAACATATGTGACGTGTTCTGAGAAAACTGGTCAAAATGCTTGTGCATAAAGTGTCATCCCAGATTAGCCTGTGCAGTCCGCACAGGCTAATTCAGGACGACACTTTCCGCCTTAACTGGCTTTTTGCTAAGCAGAGACATCATTTAAAGGAAAAATTCCATAAAAGCGTAAATTGTTGTCCCTGATTAGCCTGTGCGGACTGCACAGGCTAATCTGGGATGACAATTTACGCACAAGATTTATGCCCAGTTATCTCAGAACACGCCAAAATATTTGTTAATGTTGAACTGTTAAAAAGTGCACAATTTAACCTCATAGCTATTCTATTGATCATTCCAATGTCAACAACATGGTCATATCATGTTTGATTACAACTACTTTATTCATCAATAACAAATGTACATCCCTTTATCAGTATGAAGCATGTCTTTAAATAAATCACTGGGTCTAACCTATGACAGAATAACTCCTATGCATGCAATCTCAATTTCTGTATGAGTAAATACTTGAAATTAAAATATTCCATGTGGTACATTCACACAAGTTAAACAATGTAATTTGATCATATTTATACAAAAGAATCTAAACCATATTTGTCAAATGTTTATTCTCCTAAGTTAATTATTCTCTAATAAACGTGGATTTTATTACCATATCAGCCAGGAAAGTTTCAGATGTTTCCCCAATATTTGTTGACAGAACTGTTACATTGTTTTCTCCTGAAACTAAAGAAACGGTCAATATTTGACAAAATATCAGATTGCATATCAATCTCCCAGCTTTACTTCAACCATCATCAAACCGGCTGTCACATACTGAAACATAACCCATATCATCTCAACTATTCTGAAATTAAACACTGACTCCATCAGTTTTCAATCAGGACATGAGACCCAATTCACATCTTGATAGAAAAGTAAATATTTTCTCAGGCTTAAACACATGTGAACACAAAGAATGGTTAATGAGAAAGATCCATAGTTTTGGGCTGGAATAATATCTCACAAATGTAAATTTTATACCAGAAGTTAGACAAAAGCTGGAAAAACTGCTTGTCTTCAAACTTGTTTTAAAAGCATAATCACTATGTATATAATGTACACATAATACATTTTATTACATGAAAAAAATACATTATGGTAAATCTGTGAGGGCGCAATATATTCATCAAAATTTACCGAATATCTGTCACTAACTTTGCAAAAGCAACAGGCTCCCCAAACATTGAAATATGAATACAAAAAAAATATAGCACAGGCAAACAAAGTCAATTAAGTTCCATCATAACTTTTATAACAGTTGTACATTTAGAGTTACCCAGAACACAAAAATCTGACAAACAGGAGGGACATCTATTTCAGCCTCCTTCTGGAAAAACTGAGCTAAATGCCTGTGCATAAATTGTTGTCCCAGATTAGCCTGTGCAGTCTTTACAGGCTAATCTGTGATGACACTTTCCGCCTAGATTGGATTTATGTTTAGAAGAGAGTTCTTTTAAACAAAAAATTATGTACATGTGAAAAGTGTCCTCCCTGATAAGCCTGTGTGGACTGCACTGACTTATTTGGGACGACCTTTAAGGCACATGCATTAGACTAGACAGGATTTTTGTTTAGAAGATACTTCTTTTAAACATAAAATTCTGTAAATGCGGAAAGTGTTGTCTCTGATAAGCCTGTGCAGAATGCGCAGGCTTATCTGGGACGACACTTTACACACATGCATTAAGCCTAGTTTTCCCAGAAATTGGCTCATTTATATGACCCCCTTCCCTCAACCACCCTTTAAATATAGGCCATAAAAACTGAAACATACCTTCCATGAGCTGCGCACACTGCAGGATGTCCGTGACCGTGTTAATCTGCTCCAGTCTGTACACGTTTCCGGAGCTCACGAATGTTNAAAAAAAAAAAAAAAAAAAAAAAAAAAAAAAAAAAAAAAAAAAAAAAAAAAAAAAAAAAAAAAAAAAAAAAAAAAAAAAAAAATTGTTATTGTAATAAATTATATGCACGAGTCTTTGCCGTTTAAATTCACTGTCTATATTCTTGCCACAAAATTTCAGAGGTTGCTTTTTTATTTAGTCCATTGGGTACTTCTGTTTTTAGCTTTTTGATCCAGGACAATTCTTTCAGCTTTCGGTACGATCCCGAATCATCTCGAATGCACTGGAGTATGGTGACCCCTATGTCATCCATACCATGTCCGAGGGAGTTGAAATGCTCGGCGACCGGTTTTTTCCTTTGCAGTCTTACATCTGCTTCGTGTTCCTTCAGTCGTTGCTTTAGTGCCCTCTTGGTTTCTCCCACATATACTACCTTTTGACATTTTAGGCAATTAATACCATAAATAATGTTCCACGTCTGACAACTCTGCCTTTTCGACAATGAAACTCCATCTATTCCGCCGTTTGTGTGATAACCTCTTCCTAACATGTCACACACTACACATTGTTTTGTACATCTTGCTTCTTGGTGTGCCCCAATGCCCACAACACGATTTGTTTTCCCATGAACAAGGACATCAGAGATATTTTTATCCCTTCTATATGCTATTAGTGGGGTAGCAGTAAACACCTCTTTCATCTTGTCTGATTGATGTAGTAAAGGTAGGTGTCTTTGTACAATAGTATGAATATTTGGCAGTTTTCTTGAATACGTCATAAAAAAATCCATTTTAATTTCCAGCGACTATATCTATTCATACGATACACAAACACTAACATGGTAGCATTTTAGTGTTCGTATGTCGTATGATTAGATATCAGTGCGGGAAATTAAAATGGAATTAATTGTGACACGAAAAATTAAAAACAAGCATTTTGTATCTACAAACATCCATGTTACCAGAAAACATCTCGTTTTTAAATTTTGGCTTTTGCTATTAGGAACATTTATTTTTTATTGGGTAAATTTATTTTACTAAATACTTTACAAAATTTCTGTTGATTTTTGAGTATTAATGTTACTTTAACTTAAAGCAAATTATTATTATTAAATGCATGTGGGTAAAGTATTGGCTCTGATTAAGCCTGTGTAGTTCGCACGCGCTAATCTGGGACAATACTTTCTGCCTTAACTGGATTTTCGCTATGAAGAGAATTTTTATACCAAAAAAAAGTCCATAAAAGCGGAAAGTGTCGGTCCTGATTAGCTTGTGCAGACTGCACAGGCTTATCAGGGATGACACTTAAGGCACATGCATAAAGCCATATTTTCCCAGGCAGGGTATCATTTATTTGTAACAATAATTTTCTGTGAAGTCTTGCATATTTGATAACACAGGGGCAATGACTGCAAAGTACCTTAGATTGTTTGGCTTACTGGTATTACCCGACTTGATTATGCATTTAAACATTTCCTCATGTTTGGAGAAAAAGAAAGTGATATAGTGATTAACCCACTCATACTGACACAAGGACAAACCAACTGACATTTGCAAAAAGCAATCAACCTCATGCACTGCATAACAAATCAAAGGAAAAAAATACAATGAGATTATTTATAAAATATGACAAAAAAATACAATGAGATTATTTATAAAATATGACATGTCTTAGGACACTTAGCAAAATACATAAAGTGTCTTCCAGGATGAGTAATTGCAGTCAGCCGTGCTGAGCTAGGACTCCACATTACGCCTAATCAGGATGATTGTTTCAAAGACAACCTTTCAACAGATAAGACCATCAAAGCAGGAAATTATTCCTAGATTAAACTATGCACACTGCATAGGCCAATCTGGGACACCATTTACACTATTGCATTGATTATTTTTTTCCAATGACACGTCTCATCTTAATAAAGAGGTGTGATTATGGAAAGTACGCCTTCCCTCTCGGTTCATCAATACTCTTCAATTGTCAATAGATCTTTGGCCTTGCTGTGGGAGAATGGGTTTTAATGCATGAGTGTAAAGTATTTTCCCAGAATAGCAGTCCGCACAGGCTAATCAGAGACAACACTTTACGCTTTTAAAGATTTTTTTCATTCGAAGGAAGTCTCTTCTTAACAAAATTCCAGTAAAACTCAATTTTCCACGAGCGATACACAGATGTTTCCCTCACCTGTTTCCTAAGGGGGTCTATGATGGCCATGATGGCTGGATACCTGGTGAGGATGTCAGCCCAGTACTCCACCATATCCTCTGCAACCTTCTGCTGTCCCGTCACTACCTCATACTTCCCCTTTTCCTATAGGAATTTAATGCATGTGCGTAAAGTGTTGTCCCAGATTAGCCTGTGCAGTCGACACAGGCTAATCGGGAACAAAACTTTCTGCTTTTATTGTATATTCAATAAAGCAATAATGTGATGGTTGCTACAAGCAGAGCTTTATGATATTGAGGGTTGGGTGTGAAACTAATGTATCTCACGCAGAAAAGTTAACCCATTTATGCCAAGTGGACTCTCCCATCCNTAGCCTGTGCAGACTGCACAGGCTTATCAGGGATGACACTTAAGGCACATGCATAAAGCCATATTTTCCCAGGCAGGGTATCATTTATTTGTAACAATAATTTTCTGTGAAGTCTTGCATATTTGATAACACAGGGGCAATGACTGCAAAGTACCTTAGATTGTTTGGCTTACTGGTATTACCCGACTTGATTATGCATTTAAACATTTCCTCATGTTTGGAGAAAAAGAAAGTGATATAGTGATTAACCCACTCATACTGACACAAGGACAAACCAACTGACATTTGCAAAAAGCAATCAACCTCATGCACTGCATAACAAATCAAAGGAAAAAAATACAATGAGATTATTTATAAAATATGACAAAAAAATACAATGAGATTATTTATAAAATATGACATGTCTTAGGACACTTAGCAAAATACATAAAGTGTCTTCCAGGATGAGTAATTGCAGTCAGCCGTGCTGAGCTAGGACTCCACATTACGCCTAATCAGGATGATTGTTTCAAAGACAACCTTTCAACAGATAAGACCATCAAAGCAGGAAATTATTCCTAGATTAAACTATGCACACTGCATAGGCCAATCTGGGACACCATTTACACTATTGCATTGATTATTTTTTTCCAATGACACGTCTCATCTTAATAAAGAGGTGTGATTATGGAAAGTACGCCTTCCCTCTCGGTTCATCAATACTCTTCAATTGTCAATAGATCTTTGGCCTTGCTGTGGGAGAATGGGTTTTAATGCATGAGTGTAAAGTATTTTCCCAGAATAGCAGTCCGCACAGGCTAATCAGAGACAACACTTTACGCTTTTAAAGATTTTTTTCATTCGAAGGAAGTCTCTTCTTAACAAAATTCCAGTAAAACTCAATTTTCCACGAGCGATACACAGATGTTTCCCTCACCTGTTTCCTAAGGGGGTCTATGATGGCCATGATGGCTGGATACCTGGTGAGGATGTCAGCCCAGTACTCCACCATATCCTCTGCAACCTTCTGCTGTCCCGTCACTACCTCATACTTCCCCTTTTCCTATAGGAATTTAATGCATGTGCGTAAAGTGTTGTCCCAGATTAGCCTGTGCAGTCGACACAGGCTAATCGGGAACAAAACTTTCTGCTTTTATTGTATATTCAATAAAGCAATAATGTGATGGTTGCTACAAGCAGAGCTTTATGATATTGAGGGTTGGGTGTGAAACTAATGTATCTCACCCAGAAAAGTTAACCCATTTATGCCAAGTGGACTCTCCCATCCTTCAAAATTGGATCAATTTCTTTCCAAAATTAGAGATGTCAGGTATATTTATTCTATTTTTAGAATATTTCTCACAGAAATGCCTTTAAGCAAACAGCGTAGACCCTGATGAGACGCCGCATTATGCGGCGTCTCATCTGGGTCTACGCTGTTTGCCTAGGCCTTTTTTTGTAGACGCTAGGCATAAATGGGTTAATCAGAAACATAAATTTCTGGTTATCCCTCAATAAATAAATATATACTTATATATATAGAATATGGATGATTGTTGGGTTAACTCTTTCAGTGCTGGAACCGAATTTTGAAGGCCTTTGCAAACAGTTTGGATCCAGATGAGACGCCACAGAACGTGGCGTCTCATCAGTATCCAAACTGTTTGCTATTCTGATAGTATTCTTTGAAAAAAAATGGAAGAAAATGCTAATTTTAGAAATTCAGCAGATGACATTTTAGCAGACGACAAATTTCCCAGCATGCAAAGGGTTAAGAAGGTTTCATGCCAAGTATGATGCTTCAAAGCTAATCTTTATCCAATACCATATATTCTATTTATCCAATACAGAGGTTTCAGTAAGAGCTGGGAAGGCAATAAATCATCCTGCTATTTTGGCTTAAATATTTTACAACACCAGGGCACTTTTTGAAGCTATGTTTAAATTACCTTAAATTCCCCCCAAACTTTTGGAAATCATACCTCTACTCTGCGTCATTATCTGATCGGTACGCCTTTAGTAAAAGATTAAATTTCATTCAGTGTATATTAATATAATAATATTGTTTTATTAATGGATTCCACATTCTACTCTTAGACTATCATAAATTCATTCTTAGATATATACTATACCAAAAGACATTGTGATATTGTGCTAGGCATAGTAAAATGATGTTCTCATTTAAACTTCAATATCTGTTGTCATATGTGTCGTGTTCTGAGAAAACTGGGCAAAATGCTTGTGCGTAAAGTGTCATCCCAGATAAGCCTGTGCAGTCCGCACAGGCTAGTCCGGGACGACACTTTCCGCCTAAACTTGATTTTTGCTTAGAAGAGACATCATTTAAACGAAAAATTCCATAAAAACGGAAATTGTTATCCCTGATAAGCCTGTGCGGACTGCACAGGCTAATCTGGGATAGCAATTTACGCAGAAGCATTTTGCCCAGTTTTCTCAGAACACGACACATATCATGTCAGGATCAAAATAATGTTCACATTATCATCACTTGAACAGCGGATAAACAACTTATTTTCTGTCTGATGCATCTTACTATAATATACCACTCTGACTTAAGCATCAGAATACACTTACCCCAGAAAGGGCTAGATTGTGGAAAACCCCACTCTTCTAAGGGTACAAACAAGATGACACAATTAAAATACTTTCAATATCATATTGAGTATCATCGGTTATTATTTGAATTTTAACTATCATTGGTGGATAAAATGTGTACGCATTGTTTCAATCGGAGCATTAGATATTTGTTTCCCAAAAAGTGCTGATTCGGATTACAACCATTTATAACCTGCATCCGGAGGGCCATATCTTATCAATGATCCTAAGACAAGCTTATTTTATGACTGAATTAGGAAGATTATAAAAACATGTTTTATGATCAAATGAAGGACATACAAAAAGTCATGTGAAAGAGGCAGGTGAAAGATACCAAGAAAATACCAAGAAAATCAAACCAATTACTGAACTTAATGATCATAGATGTTTCTGCAAATAATTGATGCTTCTTCCGAAAAATGTTCCATAAAAAAAAAAGGCTTGTCACCATAGGATGACAAATGCCCCCTTTTTTCACATTTTTCTAAACCTAAACGCAAAGTGTGACAGAATTTCAGACGGAGGGACAGACGATCGACAGTGCGATTACTATATGCCCACCTTGGGGGGCTTAGAAAATGTTGTAAGGTGCTACGTAAGACAGGCTCCATCTCCATAAAGATGTTCATTGACTAGTAAACAATATTAAATAAAAAAACCATAGCAAATGAAAGCAAACAGTGTCAAATACATTTTAAATAGTTGATAGAGTACATTATATGAGTCACATCATGAGAAAATGTGTCTTATGCAATATGCTGGATGCATAGCTCCAGACCAGCCTGCGCACTCGTGCAGTCTGGTAAGGACCTACCCTGTCTGCACACAGGTCATTAAGGGCTTAATAGTCTCAATAGAAGACAGGGTAGCTCAAGACCAGCATGTGCAAATGTGGCGTGTTCTGAGAAAATTGGGCAAAATGCTTGTGCGTAAAGTGTCATCCCAGATTAGCCTGTGCAGTCCGCACAGGCTAATCCGGGACAACACTTTCCGCCTTAACTGGATTTTTGCTAGGCAGAGACATCATTTAAACGAAAAATTCCATAAAAGCGGAAATTGTCGTCCCTGATTAGCCTGTGCGGACTGCACAGGCTAATCTGGGATGACAATTTACGCACAAGATTTATGCCCAGTTATCTCAGAACACGACACAAATGCACAGGCTGGTCTGGAGCTATACTGGCCTTACATGGCATAAGAGCCATTTTCAAATGATGCGGGTAATATAGAGAAGAATGCAATGCATATAATTATCTGATTCCCACTCCGTGTTTCACAAATGTCACTTAACTGAACCTTGGAGAATAAAGTTATAAATCCAATTCAAACCGTGCTACCATGATACCGTACTTTAAATCTAGCTCTACTCACCCTGTTTGGGATCTAACAAATCAGACAGAAGCAGAACCATATTGAAAGTCATAAAAATGCTCCAAATACCANATTGAGATCTAAAAAAAAAAAATAAAATAAAATAAAATAAATAAATAAATAATATAAAATAAATAAATAATGATAATAATAAAATAATAATAATTTTATTTTTTTATAAATAGCTTGCTCTCTTACAAAATATTGTTGGGAGGTTTCTACAAAATGATGAATCATCTTTAAATGTTGTAATTTATGAATTAATGGCCTTTCTTTTTAATTTATTTTTTTACATTATGATTTTTATAACTATGTTAAAACTGTAAGGAAATAGTTATTTATATTAACTGTATTTTACTTTGCTGAGATCTCGTATATTTTGTTTCAGTGCCTGAAAACTGTAGAACCACCACACCCCAGACCACTAAAATTGACTTGCAGGAAACCAAAAGATAAGGACGTTCTGTTTCAGGAAAGTCAACTAAAATTCTAAATGCAGGTGATGCATGTCTATAATCTACGGGCTGCATGTGAACTCTTTTACTTGGCAATTGTCTGTTGGACACTAGAGACAAATATACAAAACACATCTATAATATGAAAATCAAACACAGCTAAACAAGAACTACTTGTAAAACAAGTATGCTGCTCAAATGTTCAGAGAGCAATTTTAATACAAATGAGCCTCGCTCTGTGAAAAGGGGGTTTAATGCATGTTTGTAAAGTTTCGTCCCAGATGAGTTTGCGCAGCTGGCAAAGGCTAATCAGGGACAACACCTTCCGCCTCAACTGGATTTTTTGCTAAGAAAAGACTTTCTTTAAGCGAAAAACATCATAAAAGAAAGTGCACAGGCTAATCTGGGATGACACTTTACACACATGCATTAAACCCTATTTTCACAGAGCGCGGCCCATATTTAAGTGCTAGTATAACAAGGTAAAGTGAAACAAGATTCTTGACAATATGTCCCTTAAACCTTGACTTCTGAATCTACAACCCAATAATCAATAATGATCTACTTTTAGCCATAACTAGAGAACTGGGCTTAATGTGTACGTGTAAGTGTCTTCCCAGATTAGCCGGTGCAGTCTCAAAAAGCTTATCAGGGACAAAACTTTCCTATTTTATGGTATTTTCTTAAAGGAGGTCTCTCCTAAACAAAAATCCAGTGTAGGTGGAAAGACTGCACATGCTAATCTTGGACGTCGCTTTACGAAAAAGCATTAAGCCCAGTTTTCCCAGAACAGGGCTTACTATAACACTCAGTAGTCTACCAACATACAGATGGACATACAGAATCCAACTCGCACCGTAAGGTACCCCTGCCTCTCACAAGGAGATCAGAGGTATAATTGTGGCGTATTCTGAGAAAACTGGGCAAAATGCTTGTGCGTAAATTGTCATCCCTGATTAGCCTGTGCAGTCCGCACAGGCTAATCAGGGACGACAATTTCCGCTTTTATGGAATTTTTCGTTTAAATGATGTCTCTTCTTAGCGAAAATCCAGTTAAGGCGGAAAGTGTCGTCTCGGATAAGCCTGTGCGGACTGCACAGGCTAATCTGGGATGACACTTTACGCACAAGCATTTTGCCCAGTTTTCTCAGAACACGACACAATTAAGCATGTAAGTGAAAAACCACATATAACACATAACAAAAAAAGATATATACATGATTGTCAGTAAATATTAATGACAATAGCGCAATTTATTATATGCTTTCCGGTGGTTTATAGAAAAATATTAGTGAAATGAAACTAATATTTCACTGTTTAAAACAGTGAAAAATAACAGTGAAAAATATTGATATATTTTTTTACTGTTTTACTGTGAAATGACGTTATTTTTGACAAAATGACGTCATTATTCAAGCAAAATTCTCTAGTAAACTCTTTTATAATGTAAATAAACAGTGAAAAAAGCATAAAATAATATAAAAAAATGTTGGATTTGGTGGAATACCGATTTTAATTCACTTGTGATCTAAGAAAACATATATTTTCAGTCGTGGCTGCACCACTCGTGAAAATATTATTTTCTATGACCACTCGTGAAATAAAATCCATATACCACCGAATCCAACAAATATCCTTAATATACATAATCATAATATTTCAAAAACTTACTATGCGATCATATCCAGTAAGCAAGCACAGAATTATTAGACAATACAGTTCCTTTTTTTTCCTCTTTTTTTGCTACACCAAGATTTAAGACTTGAGTCTACACTCAGGGACAGACACAACTATATCCACTCTACAGAAGACGAAGTTTACAGGTATATAACATACACTCTAGCACCCACATACTGGTATACATACTGTCAGCATTTTGTCTGCTAAGGGAAAACTGTGCGATACTTTCTCTTTTCCTTTTCCATTTGGAAGGTCCTTCAGATTGACATAACAATAAATGGTAAATGGCTGTTTTTTGTTAAATAAAATGTATTAGCATGTACTTGCTAAATATAAAAATGCAAACAGATCCCATATTATCACAGGAATCACATATGCCTCTCATTTGCATTTGGAGAGGAATACGGGCTCTTACTGTAATTAGTGCTGAATGCCACTTAAGAATTGTTTCCAACCAAAAGTGTGATATTGATCTTCAAAGAGGGGGAAAACACACAGGTTTTATTTATTTATTGAATACTCTGCACTTCCCCTAAACACCCTCTATCATTATATGAAATTTCATTTGAATCCATTTATTATCAATACTTTATAAGTATATGCACCACACAAAAAATGGACTTTTCAAAAATAAGCCAAGGGCATTTACTCAATCAATGTGCCAAAATATTGATAAGAGAGTTGTTATTCTTGTACTCAGCACTTTCAGTTAATGTCTTCTATCAATCTACTTAGTTCCATTTAAATACCTTCAAAAGAGAGTTATGCTCTGCACTTGAAAATTCCTTAAAGGAAAATAAATCTGTAAATCCTGGCGAGAGTTATGGTTCCTGTACTATGAACTTGCCCTTCATTCCTTCATGAAGTTTAATTTGAATCCCTTTATTACTTCCTAAGTTATGCACTACACAAGAAATGGATTATGCAAAAGAAAAGGGCTTTAACTAAAAAAATACTGATAAGAGAGTTGCAGTTACTGAACTCCGCACCTACTCTCAATTAGATTAATCAAGATACCAAGTTTAATTTAATAACCATGAATACTATGAGAATAATGCTCTCCACAAGAACATCACTTAAGGGCAATAACTCTGTAGAAACTGATAAGAAAGCTATGGTTCTCAAACTTACCCTTAATACCTTCTATAATGATATGAAGTTTTATTTGATTCCCTTCAATAGTTCTCAAGTTATGATCTACACAAGAAGATGGACAGAATTACTGACGGAAGAGGGGATGGAAGGACAGACAAAACTATTTCAATATGCCTCCCCGTTGTTTCTACAATGCAATAATACTTTTTTTTTGAAGAAAATTGCATTATTTAGAATTGTGCAATACAATTTTTGAACTAAATTCAAAATCAAATGCTACATATGCTATGTACATTATGATATATTTCTAAATGATTTTTGTTCTTAATAACTAACATGTGCTGTAAAAAACATCAAATTTTTGGTACATAACAGTCATTCATACATTCAGGTCATTCAGTTGGCAATGTTTGAGTGCAATCCCACATACACTTATAGAGGAGTTGAAAACACAAACTTTTGGAACTATATATTCTACAGTGGATAAAGTTTTTTGCTTAACGATCATCTACACCATAACATCATTCAACTGTGAGCGAAAGCCACCCAGTAGTTAAACTGGAATTGAAAATACAAAATTTTGGGACCATATATTCGATTGTGGTAAATCAGACAAAGGGCCATAATTCTGCGAAAACTTGTCAAAGCAAAAACGTCTTTCTTTATGACCATCTACACATTAACCCTTTGAGCGCTGGAACCGGATTTTGAAGGCCTTTGCAAACAGTTTGGATCCAGATGAGACGCCACAGAACGTGGCGTCTCATCAGGATCCAAACTGTTTGCTTTTCTGATAGTGGTCTTTGAAAAAAAGTGAAGAAAATGTTGATTTTAAAAATTCAGCAGACGACATTTTAGCAGACGACAAATTTCCCAGCATGCAAAGGGTTAAGGTCACTCAACTGTGAAAGTTTGAGTGAGATCTGACCAGTACTTACAGAAAAGTTAAGAACAATACATTATAGGAACTATATATGCTATAATGGAAACACAGACAAATGGCCATAATTCTGCCAAAACTTGTCTGCACATTAAGGTCATTCAACTGTGAAAGTTTGTGCAAGATCCTTCCAGTGTTAAAGAAGAGTTTAAAACACAAGCTTTTTGACTAATGTATATACAGACATACATATGATGGATGGATGGACAAGAACAATGCTTAATTCCTCCCACCCTGTGTGGGCATAACAATGTTATATTGACTTGTTAACTTAAGTATATACATGTACTTACCTTTCTATGAAGTTTAATTGCAATTTTAACACAAGCAAGTCAAATAAGTGAATGCATGCATACAATACCTAAACTACTTTTAAAATCCATGCACGCTGTTTCTAAAGTTAAGAGTTTCTGCATAAACATGTGTAAGAAAAAAACAGGGGTGTGGCAATATTATGACCAATTTGATAACAGTGCGTAATATCACTGTTGAACAGGTACCGGTAAATGTTTCCAGTCTTGTTGTCCAAGTACAATCTTAGAGTGTGAAAATGATGTAAAAGTTAAGAGTTTATTGTTATCTTGCTATAAACTTTTGAAAACATTTGAATCAAAAAATGCCGTTTCAGTTGTAAAATGAAAAACATAAAAAAAAAATGTGGACAAGTGAATAACGCTTGTGAACAAGAAGATATTTAGAATGGACACATTAACAGTTTTGATATTTCCACGCCCTTGAAATTAGGGTTTAAAAATACGCTCCACAAATGAAAGTGTCCAACTTACATAGTCGAAGATCTCATGACCAGCCAGGTTGAGTGCCAAGAAGAGGTCCTCCCCAGGTGTGAAACCCAGCCTGCCCATCGACTCCTGGGAAAGAAGTACAATCAAATTAGCCTTGTTGTTAGAAAACTTGGCTTAATGCATGTGCGTGAAGTGTCCTCCCAGATTAGCCTGTGCAGTCCACACAGGCCAATCAGGTACGACACTTTCAGCTTTTGCAGTATTTTTAGTTTAAAGAAAGTCTCTTCTGTGCGAAAAAATCTACTTTAAGTGGAAAGTGTTGTCCCTGATTAGACGGTGCAGACTGCACAGGCTAATCTGGGACGAAACTTAACACACATGCAAAGAATGCGGCTCAAATATTATACCAAACACAAGTTTGATTTTGTTAGAATATAGTTTTATGGCAAAATGTGACTTCTGACCTTTAAGTGTGACCTTGACCTTTGAGGTAGAGAGACAAGTGATACAGGCAACACATTATAATGGTCCACATTTGTGCAAAGTTATTTTAAAATCCATCAATATGTAGTGAAGTTATGGCTAAGACAGGAATTTTTCAGCTGTTTTATAGCCGAAATTGTCTTTTGACCTCTAAGTGTGACTTTGACCTTTGAGGTAGGGAAAAGGGTGTTACAAGCAACATGGCATCTTATGATGATTTTTATCCTATACCCAGATGAAAATCGATCGGATAACAACAATTGTATAAACTTGAGCTTTATACTATCGCTATATTAAGATCATTTGTGGGTTTTTCCAAAAATTGGAGAACCTGTTTTTGTCAACTACGGACAAACAAAATTGTCTAAAAATGCGATATTTGATAATTATTAATGGAAAAGGGGAAAAAATAATAGGATAAATAGAATATTATGTGAGTTTTGGATAAAGATCAAGTTTATGATGCTTGGCACGAACCATGGTAGCGCTCAGCAAGCCTCGAGCTACCATGATTCTAAGCCTCTCATGATAAACTTGATCTTTATCCAAAACTCACATAATATTCTAAACATTTTTTGCGCCAAGTTATTTAAAATTCAATCCATATTTGGCAAAGTTATGGCTGAGACAGGAACAGACATCTGACACTGGTACAGATATACATATGTAAAGATGCACATTGCGACTGTCATATGCAACTTTCTTAAAAGGGTCGGACTTAAAAATGGGCGGTAAAATATAAGAAATACAACAGATCACACACTTCCGACGCATGTGAGTCTGGTTTGAGGTCACCATATCAGACAGGTGTGGTTTACTACAGGTACTCCAGTGTTTCCCCAATCAACACAAGGATTCACAAAAAATGCATATACAACAATGAAAACTAAATAGATGGAAAATTCTGCTATAATTAAAAATGGGTTCCAAATTTCTTGAGTCAAGTAAAGTTAATGAGGTAGTAGAGCTAGGACACACTTCGAGCACATAATGCAGACACGAGTGAGGAAGGACCTCATACAATTTGAAATACCCACACACACCTGGATCATGTCTAAGCCCTGCTCTGGTCGGTCGAACGGCATCATCAGCGCTCCAATGTCCGTCACATTCTTGACCTGTATCTGTGGACAGTGAAAGTAGTGAGTTAAATCACTTTGTAGAGCCTATACCGGTAGCAATTATTTATCATGGTCAGATTTTAAAACAAGAAGCACAAGAGTAGACAAAAACTGGGATCATGACAAAAATGTCATCTAAAATAAACACCTTATGATTGTCAGCACAAAAAAGGAAATTTACAGCAACAAAGAGCAATACATATTTGGTCCATAAAAGACTCCTAATCTATAACAACAGTTAAGACAAATAATTTCAGGTCATCAAGAGCTGACTGTATAAATATATCAGTTATGGTGGACAAGCATAAAACTTCTACTACATGGAGTGATGAAAAGTTCTGACTTGTATCAATAACAATAATTTGCGTGTACCGTGTGACTAGCAACATCAAACCAGCATCACAAAATTCTGCAGCAGGTTGTTCTAAACTGTCACATGTTCAAATATATCTGACAAAGTTTTATATATGAACCATGTTGTGGGAAAATGGGTCTTAATGCATTTGCATAAACAGTTACAGGGATAACACTTTCTCTTTTATGGTACTTTTCGTTTAAAGGAAGTGTCTTCTTAGCAAATATCCAGTTTAGGCGAAAAGGGTCATCCTTGATAAGCCTGTGCCATAGGCTAATTTGGGACAACACTTTACGCATATGCATTAAGCCCTGTTTTCCCAGAGCATGTCTCATACTATATTACACACTTAAGTACCAAATGTAGCAAAACAAATATTAAACAACCCCAGAGAGCTCTACAAAAACAGATGTGATCTAATGAAAAAAGCATTGCATAAAGTGGAACTGATTAAGTTAAAAATTAAGTTTTGCTTACTAAAAAAAATCCAATTATTAAATCTCAAAATGTCACTTTAATGTGATCTTTTGAGTAAATTTTTAAGATTCCATGTATTACTTCTGCATATTGTTTTGAACTAAATAATAAAGTAGCAACATCTTTTGAATACCTTAAAAGAACATTTTATAACATAAACGCAGTAGTAAATACATGTAGCATGGTGACCAATGATTCAAAGAACCATTTGAAGAATGGCCAATCAATAACATGACACGTGACAAGCTGTAAGGCTCTTGTGCCAGATACAAACACCAAATGCATACCATCTCCTCAACTACATCCTGTGCCTTGAGAAAAAAAAAACATATACAAAAATACTGAGAAAATGTGCAAGACATACCTTCTCATTTTTCTTATTAGCTGTATTCTAAAATTATATGGGTACTAAATGACAACTATCTTCAGTTATGACTTGATTAGTTTCATTCATTGAAATTCTTCTAGCTTAAAATAAAATTGTAAAATAAAATTAAAGAGAGTGGAAATAGTCTATGACAAAACAAATATGTTATATTTTACTAATCAGGTTTATTTTTTAAATTTCCAAAATGAAATGAAATAAAGCAAAAAATAGTCTAAGGAAAAACAAATATATTTCATTTACATGTCAGGCCTGTTTTTGTATAAATTTCATATTTCTCTGAAATTGCACATTTTGGTAGACATTTAATTATTGTTGTAACAATATATAATGCGTGTACCAAGATATGTGATGTAACAGGAAATCATTTTCGAACAAAAATTACAGCAATTTATGTCTGATAGTGATGGATAGTTGAGAAGCATGCAAAGTTGATTATAAACCTTATACAAATAATTTTCTGCACTCCCAATGACCTAAACCAAACAGTTGTTTGATATACCTGTATATTTCATTGAAGATTGATACATTAAGTACATGCAATCCAACCAGAAAACATTGTATGCATTTGTTACTGAGAAGAAAACAGGAAAACAGTTACCCCATTCTTGCCCATGATGGCTTTGATGATGTCATTGTAGACAGCCACTATCTTTGGAATGCTCTAAAATGAAATGTCATAAACTATAATTATTAATTATGAAAGTGCATATCCTTAGCAGCATCATAGAATATTTTTTTTACAATAATCTCACTTTCTGAAAGCAATTATAGTAAACAATATTAATTTAGTAACAAGAGCTGTTTGCAAAACAGTTATGCTCTCTCAAGGTCCAAAACTATCCTTGTACGAAATTGCAAGGATGATAAGTACTAAAATATAGGGTTTTAAATCTTTGAACAGTTTGAACTGTGATAAAGTAGCCAAAAAAATGTATAAGGATCATTTTGTTATCAAACTTGCCACATACCTAGTAAATAGTATGACCTATAGTCTAGTACTAAGCATTCACAATGTTTCAACTTTTGGTCATTTTGACAATGACCCTTTATCAAAGGGCTTACTAATATCAAAAGGGATCCGTGATTATATATTCTTGATCAACTACTATGTTTGACAAACAAGAACCCAAGTGCTGCAAAGTTATTGCAAAATGTTCCCTTCTAAAAAAAAAATTATCTTTTGGTAGTACAGACCTTGACCTTTGACCCAGACACGTATAGGTTTCCTCTATAAGTCACACCAATCTAGCTCAATAGCTAACAATTTTTAAAGTTGTTGCTCCGACGAAGTTTATATTATTCTTGGCTGTTTTCTTCAATCATAATTGTGTCAGTTTAACCTTGACTTTTGACCAAATGATTAACAAAAAATCAATAGCATTCCTCTACAAATGACAATGAAGCTACAAAACAATAGTTTCAGAACCAAAGACTCAAAGGTTGCAAAGGTATTTCCTGAACAATCTGTTACATCTTCATGTCAATCATGTGCAATCTTTTTGTCAACTTAAATGCAATCTTTGACCCACTGAACTATAAAGAGGACTCCTCTGCTTATCTTTACCAGCTTTCCAGTCAATTTTAAATAGCCAAGAGATTTGTTGATGCTGCTTGGTAAATGTTTGATCAACTGAGGGACACAGAGACCAACATCGGCAAACCAACATACAGGATTTACAGTCCTGCTCTCAAACAAAGCGAGCAAGCCAGACCAGGATTAAGCCTAAGAATAAATCTGTGAACATGGATATTTAATGTAATGGTAGAAGACAGGGTCATGTATGGTACTACCTCACTGAGTGGCTTCCCTGGTGCTGGGACCATCATGTACTCCTTGATAGCGTTGGCCTTGCCAGGGGCAGAACGACCGCTCTGAAAGATGGTTACCATCGGCAACGGCATCCTGTACTGCTTTGGAGCCTGCAATTTAACATTCAAATACAAATAAGTCATGTCTTTAAGTAATTTCAATAAACTGATACATGCACTGCAGAATATCAGAAATTGAAATGTTTTTAGGGCTGGCAAATAATGGTAGGCCAAATGCACGTGACAGGCCAAATAAGCATCTGATGGTCTGACAGGATAACTAACAAAAAATCCAGTTTTGTTTTTCTTAATAATCAAGGGAAATGATTGGTTATTTGGCTGGAATCAAATCCTTACAAATAAACATGTTGAATATGGCTGGAATTAAATCCTTCCAAATCTAAATGTTGAATGTGGCTGGAATTAAATCCTTCCAAATCTAAATGTTGAATTTGGCTGGAATTAAATCCTTCCAAATCTAAATGTTGAATTTGGCGGGAATTAAATCCTTCCAAATCTAAATGTTGAAATTGGCAGGAATAAAATTCTTCTGAAGCTTAATGATGACATCCAAAGGACCCAGCTTTTTACCCTATTATTACACTAATGTGACCCAGTTTTAAACTCGGCCAATATATCATTGGGACAACTGTTCTGACCAAGTCTAATAAAGATTGGGCAATAATTGTGGCATCTGGAGTGTTCACAAGCTTTTTTTTACATACTGGTTAATATATTTGTAAAGTTTCAACTCTCTTTTAGCAACACTATTTGAGTTACGAGCAATACGAATTAAAAAATAATATTTTTTTTTGCTAAAAAAGGCATATAACACTAATTATGTCAAAAACATCCAAACCAAAATATAGAAGAGCCAAAGTTCACATGACAGTTAATAGGTTTGTAATTTTTCAGATGTTCAGATGGATGGACGGCAGAAGGCAAATCTATATGCTTCCCCCCTCTAAAAAATGAGGAATACAGGGGAAAAGTTTATATTAATTTAATCAAAAGGTACTTAATTTGAAACAGAAAATACAACAATTATTATACCTCACTTTTTACATATAGCCAACCCTGCTCTATTCTAACATACCATGATATTGGAACGTTATATACCCTGATCAAGCTATAATTTTCAATAAACCCCAACCAAGGGCCTATCAGTTGTTATACAGGTTTTCTAAACATTTCATTCAATCACTAAGTTAAAATCACGCCAATCAGGTTGCAATATTTGATATACCCCTGAACGTTATATGATATTCATAAGAGCATTGCACTTGCAAAATGAGGCTTAATAATGCGCTTAAAGTGTTGCCCCAGATTAGCCTGTGTAGTTTGCACAGGCTAATCAGGGATGTCACTTTCCCCTTTTAGATTTGTTTTCGTTCAAAGAACATCTCTTCTTAACAAAAATCCAGTTTAAGCAGAAAGAGTCCTCCCTGATAAGCTTGTGGGGACTGCACAGGCTAATCTGGGATATCACTTTACGCAAATGCATTAAGCCCTTTTTCCCAGAAACAAGACACTGCAGATCTCCCTGGTGAATGGATATGGTGTCTGCCTTGATATCCGGAGGTCATGGAGTGGATCCCCACTGTGGGAGCGTTCTTTAAATCTCCCCAAAAGACACAAAGTACTGGTTCTACGCAGGCCCAAGACTCATTGAATAGTCAAATTGCGTTGATCCAGAGGAGCCCTTCAATTAATGGGAAGAAGAAGAAGCAAGCAGGGTCACCCAGCATACCTGACCATATCTCAGCTGAGCAATGTACTCATACAGCTCTTGTCCTGTTGCGCATGCTCCTGCCACACACACAGCCTGGCTGACGGCACTGACGCACATACTGCCCTCCACCAGCTTCTCCTTGGGTTCATCAGGAACTATCACCACAGGTGGTCCACCCTTCCCACCTTTACCTCTAGAGAACACATCAAGGTTAACCCTTTAACACTTATCTATGCATTTGTAGTCCCTCACAAATCAAATTAAATTAAAGGCTTTTTTTTACAAGACTCAAGTATTAAAGGCTTCATTTCCAACCCTAGGGTACTAATGAGCAGCAAATAGCATAAAACTGAACAGCCTGCGAGAGTTACTCCGAGGCTGTTCTTGTTTTATGCTGGTTGCATATAGCCATTTTCACTTTATTTCTGAGTGAAAAAGGGTTAAGGTAAGCAGTAGTTGATGTAATTAAAGGAAGTTATACATTGCTGTTCATTTATCACACTGCATGTTCCTGAGAATGTTACATTGTGGACCTTGAATAAAATATGCATATTTATAAAGATATGCTCTAATTATTTTAAGACGTCATAACTTACACAATAAATACAACTGTGTTCATGCAGATACAAAAATAACACAGTATTTCTTCCACTGAGAATTCGTGATTGGCAATAATCTGTCAGTAAAACATTACTATTTTATGTTAGTATAATGGTGGCATGAAGTGCTATGTGAATAATTACCATACATGTGAAATGATTTGAAGCTGCTATTTGTTTTAAAAAGAAACACAATAAAGCACGGCAAAATGTGAACATGCAATTTATAAAGGTACATAAGCAAGGTGGATCCATCGTTTTTTTGCTGACAATGAACGAATACTGAAAACAGATTTGCATTTACAAAAGCAAGTCATTAATTGTTGGTGGTTAGTTGAAAATTCATGTTAACAAGCGCTGAAGCCTTAAATTTACTCCACGCAAGAATACTCTTCAAAAAACCTCCTTACTTTTTGGAGTCTCTTGCACTTGACCTTCAAAAACATGCAATTGGGTTCTTATATTATTACTTCAATGATTCTTACATGAATATTGACATATCACTTGCAATATTGTAATTGAGATCATTGTTTGACCCCACAAGTTTACCATCAGATTCGTTTGAATGTTGATTGTTAGTTTCAATTGTCAGCAGATTTCGAAACAATTGCTAGGTCATCACATCTACTATACGGGCATGCATGCAAAATTAAAACTTACTGCATGTAAATATGAGTTCATTAAAAATAAGGTTAGTATGATATCTAAAGACAAAATTTAGAAAGTAATTAATGTAACAGAATATTTTGAAACATGTTCATAACAAATTTAAATAATTGAGTGATTCATATGAATTATAACGATATTATCCCATGTGGAAATGTTTGTGATTTTAATGAATCCTTTAAATATTGAGGAGTATAGCTTTTCATGCAGAAACTTATTCTGTCTATAGTTCAACTGTTAACCCTGATGAAATCCATAGCATGACATTCAATTCATAAGGTTAGCTTACTTTCCAGACTTTGGTTTCTCAGACTTGGCAAGGCCGCTGCCGGGAGTTTTTCCATCGGGGTCGACATTCTCTCCAGTAGCATTGGCCTCAGCCTCCTGAGCCAGCCGCTTATCCTCTGCTTCCTTCAGCTCATCTATGTAATCACTGGCAACACATACAGAAGTAACATACTCTTGAAGGAATATTGCTTTTGGATTTTTCTAGCATCAACCCCCAGGAGTGACGATTCAATCTCAAATTTTCGAAAATGCTTTTTTGCATTTACATGTTTGCAGGTAAATTGTGACAAATTTTCACTTGTCCACTTATGCTCTGAGAAAACACAGACAAAACAAGAGCTTTTTCACAGATAAAACAGCTGTCCACTAAGCTGTTACTGTTGGCGGAGTAAGAACAAAATCTCAATAAGTTTCATTAATCAAGTTTAAGTACTTTCAAGTTATGACAGAATGCAGTTTTCAATTATTTCTGCAACCACAATAACCAAAATTTTGGTCTTAAAGAACACTAAAATAATTTGAATATTCACAGTATGGCCCTCGGTACCAAGTTTCATCAACATAGCTTTAAAATACACTTTTATTGGTCACAGGATCCAAATTTTAGTAGATTTTAGGGGTAACTTATTTCTGTTCCCACAGCAAGCACAATTTTTGTCTAACAAACAAATAAAATAACATTATCCATATGCTGAGTTTTATAAAAATAGCTTTAGAACTTTTTGATTTATCGCAGGATTTTTGGACGGACAGAAAGATGAACAGACAGACAAACAAAACTTAAAGCAACTAAACAAGAGACTGAAGTATCAAACTATTTGGATAGATGTAAGGACGGAAGGAAAGATGGGGGAACGGGTGGTTATGAGAAAATCAATATCGCCCACTGAAAATGTCAATGATAGATCAAATCCATCCAAATATTATGGTATACCATATGATTTTATCAAGTTCCTCCTGGTTATTTGGCTCCTTGTCTTTCAATCTTGCGCACAGTTCAGAGTTTATTATCTGTAAGGCGGCCTGCACGTTTTTTTCGCGTTCATTGACCTCCTCTTCAATCTCCTCTGGCTTCGTAGTTTCAGGAATGCTGGGATTTACTGAAGAGCTCACAGTGGAGCTCATCAACTGAAATAAGATTGAAGTGGAATTTCTAAAATAAAGTAAGGAATTTCTAAAATAAGGTAAAATGATTCAGAGTCTATTCAAATATTAGCTGAACACCAATGGCAAAATATACCCTATGATTTTTGGACGCATTATGTGTAACCCTCTAGTCAAAATCTGCAAAATAATAATTTTTGGTTTCCTTATGTTTTCGGACACTTTCAAATTATGGAATTTAGTTAAGGTCTATGTTTTCAGACATATCCTAATCGGCAATTTATTTTCAAACCCCAACATTACCCACAAACAAAACGCTCATGTCAGATCATTCCATGACATTTGTGCCTGACAAAATTGTTACTTATAGCTTTTACATAATTTTAATATAATGTGATTGCTTTCAGGATAATAAATTCGAGAGCCCCTCATTTGCATGTTTGTACACTTCAAACAATTGCATGTTATCATATTGTTACCTTGCTTTTGTTGTTGACTGTGCAATACACGTCTGTTTGTAGAGTCGTCTGTCCCTTGCCATCCAATGCTTTTCTAGCCTGGACTTTCGTTATGCTTGGACTCTTTGCAAAGCTTTGAAAATAGTCTGCCTAAACATAGGATAAACAATATCAAATGGAAATCTGAATATCTGATACTTTAAACATATGAATTTCAAGAATAAATTACAGGTGGCTTAAAGTGATCATATCATTTTCAATGTCAACATTTTCATACATTAAATCTAATGAAAAAAATCAACAATCAATAAAGTTTTATCAGTTTAAATGAATGGAATTTAAGACACAAAATATATAAAAAATCACAGTTATTTTCAAGCATGTCCATTTTTTTCTTTTTAATCAATTAAACTCTAAAAATGTATATATTGTTTGGGTCTGACCACAATCAAAATAAATCCCAAGAATGTTAACAATATTTTTAATGTCTAACCTAATCAACTACAAGCAGAAATACAGACACAACAAATGAAAAAATACCCGAAGAGGATGAAGAGGAGAGGTTTCATTAGATCATTTTTTTTTGTATTTTGGGCTTCATCATTTTTTACATGAAATCATCAATAATTGATTGATACTAGCTTCGATAGGTGTGTTCTTGGAGATTTTATAAGTAGGTTGTGCAGTTTTGTTTGCAAACAAAAGCCATGGGGCATTAAGGAAATAGGGCGAGAATAGCTGAACCATGAGAAATCTGGGTTATACTTTTCTTAGCATAAAAGGTTCTGACAGCATGTTATTTGTGTTGAATTTATAAGACAACATTAAATAAAAATGGTATTCAGTGCGTATTGTTTTTATTATCTCCATTATGTTATTATTTTGAGAAATTACCATGTGTCCGTAAATATCAGATGGATTGTCATAGAACATGGAATTCATAATTTCCTCCATTTTTTGAGGGACGCCATTTTCTCTATAATATTTTGCAGCCCTCTCTTTAAGTTCGTAAAGAGCACGTGCTTCTTTTGCCATAATTATAGTTGAATCTTGAGATGACATTGTTTTTTAATAGTTGTAAGAAAAAGCGTCTTTAGTTACTAGGGATGTGATTGTTTTGTAAAATATCTTTGTTTCGTGCAGTTCGCGCTGTTTTTGGGTCACTAAAATACTGGATTTTAAGAAATCTACCGGAATCTACAAAAATCTATCTAAATATCTAAATAACAACACAATCCGTTATTTAAAGTTATATAAAGTATATATTAAGATAATACAGTTTTCAAAGATCACAAATAATTTAATCAATTATTTCTCGATTGGTCATTGTCGGCTCGGGTACTACTTAAAAGTATCCCGGGTACTCGTAAGTATAATACAATGTCATCGGCTTCTTATATTTGCACTACTATTACACACAAGCTCAGTATGTACGGATTCGGCCAAACTTACATAAACTGGATTAAGGCGTTTTTAAACAACAGAAAACAGCATGTGACAGTCAATAATGAATCTTCATCTTTGAAGGACGTAACTAGCGGCATTCCACAAGGGTCTGTTCTAGTCCCCATACTGTTTGTTTTGTACATAAATGACCTGCCCGAGAGCTTGAAAAACGATAGTGACATACACCTGTATGCTGACGACACGAACATTTTCAGAGAAATTTTTAATACTGAAGACTGTTTGAAATTACAGGAGGACATTCATTGTATGCAAGACTGGTCTGAAAAATGGTTATTGAAGTTCCACCCTCAGAAATGTAAATGTATGACAATTAGCACAAAAGAAAGCACTAGAAACTTTAATCAAGGGCGACACACGACACACGAAGCGACACACTATATTTTGCGCGATACACGAAGCGACGCCCGAGAATGTGCCACGAAATATCGCCCTTGTTTAGGTAGCCCAAAAGGCGATATTTCGTGGCACATTCTCGGGCGTCGCTTCGTGTATCGCGCAAAATATCGTGTGTCGCTTCGTGTATCGCAAAAATATCGTGTGTCGCTTTGAGTATCGCGAAAAAAATCGTGTCTCGCGTTCAAAGGGCGACACACGAAACACGAAGCGANTAATAACACATACGTGCGTGAAAATAATGAGTAATCAAACTATTCATAATAAGAGAGCAGATAACTAATAGCTTATGTATTAATGTATTGTAATAAATTGGGGCGTGTTGTCTTTTGATTGGGGCGAGTTGTCCAATAAATTTCGGACGACTTGTCCTAGTTATGGGGCGAGTTGACCTGGGGCGAGTTGGCATGGGGCGAGTTGTCTGGACTCCATTTAAACAAATTAGTTTAGAAATTTAAGGTAAACAATTCCCAAAAATTATTTCCCAAATCTATTTACATGCTTTTAAAGTCTAATTTAACCTGGATTATAAATTAAGTAAAACAATACAATACCAAAATCCCAATATTACAGTAGTTATTTATACAACCATACATTTTAATAAACCTTGTTCAATGTTAGTAAACCACAACTTACAGTACTGCTAATCCAATACTACTGTAATGTTCATACAGTTGTGAAACAAGAAAGAAAACACTTCCTTAACCGTGCATTCTAACTTCTAAGAATGTAATCTAATTAATTTCCGTAAAGCTTAATAGGTGATTTTGTGAACCCGACAGTTAACCGTGAATCGTGATTGAAATCTCCAATGGATTTCGTCATAACATTTCTACTGTACTGAGATTATGTAGGCGTCGTCACAATTGCGTGTTTAAAAAAAACATCAACTAAAAAACATACACGATTAAACGGTTTTACTGTCAATTAACACCCACGAACTCCCACGTTCTGAATGTGTACCAGAATCTTTAAAAAAAAGATGTAATTGCGGCTACTTTCGGTTTGTGATAACGATAGTTCATCTTTCGACTTAGTTCCCAATTCAAAGAACCAAAATGTTGCAGACAAAAATAGAACACATGAAATAAACGAAAAAGTCATGGGTAAAGTGTAAAACATGCCTTCGATGAAAATATGATGTTTTTTTAGAGAGTACCTTCATGACTCGATTATTTAGTATATTGTAACCTCTACACGAATTTACAGAAATCTACCGGCTACATAAATTTACAGAAATACAAAACCTACAATAAAAATGTACAGTTTATATTATGTTATGATAATTTTGAATCAAATGGACAAACTGTCCCGGATTGCCCATTAAGCAGAGTAGGCAACTGGCTATGGGCCCGCGACTTTTAAAATAACTTTTAATAACTAGATATTTTGCGCGATACACGAAGCGACACGGGAGGCGGAAAACTACTCTGCTTAATGGGCAATCCGGGACAGTTTGTCCATTTGATTCAAAATTATCATAACATAATATAAACTGTACATTTTTATTGTAGGTTTTGTATTTCTGTAAATTTATGTAGCCGGTAGATTTCTGTAAATTCGTGTAGAGGTTACAATATACTAAATAATCGAGTCATGAAGGTACTCTCTAAAAAAACATCATATTTTCATCGAAGGCATGTTTTACACTTTACCCATGACTTTTTCGTTTATTTCATGTGTTCTATTTTTGTCTGCAACATTTTGGTTCTTTGAATTGGGAACTAAGTCGAAAGATGAACTATCGTTATCACAAACCGAAAGTAGCCGCAATTACATCTTTTTTTTAAAGATTCTGGTACACATTCAGAACGTGGGAGTTCGTGGGTGTTAATTGACAGTAAAACCGTTTAATCGTGTATGTTTTTTAGTTGATGTTTTTTTTAAACACGCAATTGTGACGACGCCTACATAATCTCAGTACAGTAGAAATGTTATGACGAAATCCATTGGAGATTTCAATCACGATTCACGGTTAACTGTCGGGTTCACAAAATCACCTATTAAGCTTTACGGAAATTAATTAGATTACATTCTTAGAAGTTAGAATGCACGGTTAAGGAAGTGTTTTCTTTCTTGTTTCACAACTGTATGAACATTACAGTAGTATTGGATTAGCAGTACTGTAAGTTGTGGTTTACTAACATTGAACAAGGTTTATTAAAATGTATGGTTGTATAAATAACTACTGTAATATTGGGATTTTGGTATTGTATTGTTTTACTTAATTTATAATCCAGGTTAAATTAGACTTTAAAAGCATGTAAATAGATTTGGGAAATAATTTTTGGGAATTGTTTACCTTAAATTTCTAAACTAATTTGTTTAAATGGAGTCCAGACAACTCGCCCCATGCCAACTCGCCCCAGGTCAACTCGCCCCATAACTAGGACAAGTCGTCCGAAATTTATTGGACAACTCGCCCCAATCAAAAGACAACACGCCCCAATTTATTACAATACATTAATACATAAGCTATTAGTTATCTGCTCTCTTATTATGAATAGTTTGATTACTCATTATTTTCACGCACGTATGTGTTATTATGAATTATCCCTCTGAGCTGTAAGATGCTTATGTGAAATTATGTGTTCTGTTCTAATGACACAATTAAGGTGAATAAGCTCGTCGTTTGTTGTACGTAAGTCCAGTTACTATTTTTAACAGGACCGAAATAAAAACAAATATTATGAAATTATTTGTATTTGCTATATAAAATGTTTTGAAATGTGAATATGTACTTTGAATGTTTGGACCTTATAATATTGATTTTTCCCCATATTTTAAATAAAATGTTTTCTTTATATGGCAAGATAATTAAAATGCAATCATGGATGCTTTGTATGTTTTCACAAACAATTATTTCTATTTGCTGTTAACAATCTTATAAATTTTGAATATGAACATTGAATGTTTTTTACCCGTATTGGTCGTTTGGGTCTATTTTGAAGAATTAGCCCGAACAGGGAATACCGTAAAACTTTCGTTTTCTACTAAATATTGTTATATATTACATATCTTCAATAAAATGTATTCTTTATATGACAAGATAATTCATGGCGAGTTGTAAATACATTTGGGGCAAGTTGTCTTACGGTTGGGGCGAGTTGTCCAATAAATTTGGGGCGACTTGTTCTATTTTGGGGGCGAGTTGACTTGGGGCGAGTTAGCAATGGGGCGAGTTGTCTGGCGACCGTTTAAATTACTGTACAACAGTGTATGTCCGAAATGTTTGCAGAACATAAATTAACAGCAAGTAATTGTATAGAGACCCACGGTCTAATTTAATTTCATATTGGCCATACTACTACCAAATTAGGAGATAATAGGTCTATTTAGGAGACACTAGTGTAGTGGGTGTGGGAGTGGGGGGCACATCATTCAAGCAAATCCGTTAAGGTTTATTTGTATTTATTGACGCTGATTAATATATACAGTGAGGTCGTCAGTTCCGAATCACTTACGAAATTATAAATGTATACTTTAAAACAGCGACCGACATTGATTTCGAATATAGGTTATTTGTCAGTTAATTTCAACATCGATCCTGCGCTCAGCTTGATTTTCAGTTACTTTCTAAATATAAATGTGTTTTTATGTTTTTCCTTGATCGTACAGTTTCTCCATTTACAGTTAATATTCTCCAATATCCAATCACATGATAGCAGGTGCATTTTCATTGCAGGGGTTGTCGCAAAACAAACTCTAACCGTCAAAATCGTTTATTTATCATTCTTAAAATATAAACAACATAACCCGATGGGTATTCAATCACAGAATTTGTAATAAGTTAACATTAACAGTACTGTAAAGAAAACAAAAATTACAATAAAGAAAACACAAACAAATGGACCCTTTCAAGAGAAAACCAAGTACAGTGCATCTGCATATATTGTTATCTCAGAATAGCCTGTGCTGCTGCAGTCCCATAAGCTGATCTGTTATGAATGTTTTAGTGGACCATATTTAAAAAAAAAGATTCTTGTAACAGAAAATACAGTGAAAGGGTAAGGTTACGATTCAGGAGACAACCCCCATTACGGGAAACGGGTGTATCGAAACTGACATCTCTACCAGGGTGTCTGTTTCGCGTCTTTTAATCAACAGTTCAACTGAAAATGTACACATCTAGTTGCTTTCTGATTCTCTGATAAATATCCTTCAAATCGATTCCACTATCACTTACCGTTGACAATGGATTAGGAAAATAATCGTTTCTTTCTCACCGATCTACACACCCGCAGGCAGAATTTTGCTCCATTCGAAAAAATATGTCTGAGAGCCTTCAATGATGGTGACTGTTTAGAGTTGTGTGTTTAATTCCAGTTTTTGTGGAAAAAAACATCAAAGGTTATTGTTCATGACGGCCCATTTTTTTAGTTAAAAGTGGTAAGTTTTATTTTTATGCCCCCCTTCGAAGAAGAGGGGGTATATTGCTTTGCTCATGTTGGTCGGTCGGTCTGTCGGTCCGTCCACNCAGGTACATTCCATTCAAACTTCAAACATTTTTTGGTTGATTGAGTGAGGTTTCTGATCAAGTTCCATATCGCTAACCTGAAATTTAACAGAATTATGCCACTTTTGGTACTTAGAAAATTGAAATCTCTATTGCGTGCAACAACTCAATATCTCTATGTGTAGGGCAGCTAGATATTGAAATAAAACAATATATATATATATGTGTGTTCATGGTGTTTATAAACAGTTCATGCCTTCAAGCATAATTAAAATTTAAAGGCATGATAACATCTCTTGTTTTAATTAATACATTTTTAGCTTTAAGTTTACATATACTGTATAACTTCAACAGATATTCAACTTTTAATATGTCTTTGAAGTCATTATATCAGTTGACTGAAAGAAAATGTACATTATAATATCAAAGTGGATGAATAGTGGAGTGCACTGTCTTGGGACCTCCCTTGTAGTTAATTTTTCAGCTGATGTTTAAATTTCAAACTTTATCTTCAGGATTGGTGAACCATGGAGGCATTCCTTGATTGGGCTCTATACTTTTCCCTATGTCTCACATTGGTTGAGTCCACAGGCAACTATAATCTGTTCGCGGGGCCCAAGATTGGTGAAACACGGCGCTAGTAAGTAGTTATAGGGCTTCCACTGGCCCAACATTTTCTTAAGCCAAATTTCCCTAGCTTTAGCGTAATCCTTCTCAATTTAGCTAGTTTATGGGTCTTTATTAAGAAAAGGTTGTTGCCAAATGGAATTTTCTGTATGCAAATAAGTCATTGTGTAGCCATTTGCTAATTTTGCAAAAAAGGCTGTGTAAGTTAAGTAGCTTGATTCTTCAGTATTAATCTTGCTCTGTTGTGTTGACAAAACTTCTGTGTGTCCATACAATGTAAATCAAAAATATTTGTTTGTAAAACATCAATAATGTTCCAACAAAGCTTTGATACTTGCGTGGCTGTTCTATATGAACACTATCTACATACCCACATCACCAGACCTCATTTCCACCTTGACATTGTTATTGTTTTGGACTTATTTACAAGGTCAACATTTTGGTTGACTAAAATTAACCCTGCACTTCATTCAATACTTCTTATTAAAAAACTTTGATACTTCAATGAAACACTGTTTTTAGCTCATCTATTTTTTGAAAAAAAAAATATGAGCTATTGTCATCACCTGATCATCTGCGTCGGCGTCCGGTTAAGTTTTGTGTTTAGGTCCACTTTTCTCATAAAGTATCAAAGGTATTGCATTCAAACTTGGTACACTTACTTACTATCATGAGGGGACTGGGCAGGCAAAGTATGATAACTCTGACTGGCATTTTGACAGAATTATGGCCCCTTTTATACTTAGAAAATTGAAAATTTTGTTAAGTTTTGTGTTAAGGTCCACTTTATTCCTAAAGTATCATAGCTATTGCTTTCATACTTGCAACACTTACTAACTATCATAAGGGGACTGTGCAGGCAAAGTTATGTAACTCTGACTGGCATTTTGACAGAATTATGGCCCCTTTTATACTT
>VMBQ01001810.1:17902-27946 GCA_007657795.1 Dreissena rostriformis | reverse complement strand
AATAAAAAATTACATGAAAGACTGTATATTAAGGTCATTCAAGAACCATCCCACCCAAAAATCCCCCCCCCCAAAATAAAAAACAACATTTTTTTTTCTTTTTTGAAAGATAATATAATAAATGACCACACCCCCACAATTTTTATTAAATTGCCATTACTTCTTTATTAATGATTGGATTTGATTCATACTTTGACAAATAGATGAGCGGTCTGCACCCGCTAGGCGGTGCTCTTGTTTTTAAGAGCTATGTAGTTATGGTTAAAAGCCCCGATGAAAGGTATAATGTAGACCTAGATGCTTTTGTTTTGTTTTATGAACTTGGCCAAATGTTTTATAATGTCAAGTATGATACAAAACTGTTCCAATAAAACCTCTTGCAGATTAATAAAAGAAGTCCAACACAAGTGTTGTGTAAAATTGTAAGGCTCTCTGTAAATTGAAGTATGACTGAATTTTAATGTGAACTTCAACTCAAGTCAGTTAGAGACTTTGCAAGACTTAATGAATAGCAGGGGGGGGGTCTGAAAAAGGGCAGTGTGAACTATTTTGGTAAAAATCTTTGGATGGCAAACTTTGTATGTGGTAAGTGACTTAATTATGTTGTTTCCCCTTAAGTACTTATAATTAATCATCCATTCAGCGTTATTCCATGAAGTACAGGGTTATCTTCTTTATTACAAATAATATGATGTTACTTTCAAGTTTTACTGTATGTTACTCTATAAAATCGGCAATAGCCCATTATAAAAACACATTGGTGTGTCTGAATTTACCAGAATACATTTCCCCTGCCATTTTGCTTTAGCTAAATCACAGAGTAATTTAACTTCGTGGTGGCATGTACACAGCTGTTTTTTAGCAGTTCATGCCAGTGCTGATTGTATCACAACAAGGACTTTATTGTCAGAAACACAAACTGGTGCTGGCTGTTGTTTTAGTTCTTCATACAATATTATCTTTTGTGTTGTGGTTTGGAGTGCTCATTGAATCATTACAGTGACAATTATAGTGTCATTTATTGTCAGAAACACACCCATACAGATGATTATTTTTTAATCATCCTTATAAATAAAGTACATATTTATGATAAGTTACTGATATAAATGAATTACAGGTAATTTATTTTCTTTGTATCTAAATGAAGATCAGCTTACACATTATGTTAGTTTGCACAATTAGTGTGGTATGCTGAGGTCAATTGTTTGACCACATTCTTCCGTTTTCTATAAAATGGCTTATTTATGCTGTCACGATATTCACAACTTCATATTAATATCATTGGTGTTTGTGACAAAATATGAGCAGCGTAATGCGAAAATTGGTCTAATGACATACGTGGCCTGCGTAGTCTAGACCAGCCTGTGCATTGGCGCAGTAGTCAAGAGCTACCCTGTCCGCTATAAAGTCACTCAAAGCTTGGTGGTCTCATTAACGGACAGGGTAGCTCCTGACCAGTGGAGCTATGTTGGCCGCATATGGCAAAATACCAATTTTCTATGGCTACGAACCGGTTCAAAAGTCTGAATCGTATCATACGGTTTATTAACCATATGATACGCTTTAAACCGTATGATAAGCTTTCAAGACTTTTGGAACGGTTTGTATGTTAAAGCGTATGATCCGAAACTGTATGACACGAATCGTATCAGACGGTTTATGACGTGTATTATTCAATGTCCAATGAGATTTATTCAGTGTTAACCGTATGATACGGTTTACGCTAAACCGTATGATACGGTTTACGCTAAACCGTATGATACAAAAAGTAAACCGTAGGATACGAATCGTATCATACAGTTTCACATCAAACAGTTAAGCGTACAATCGGTCCAAAAGTCAAAACCGTCTGATACGATCGTATCAGACGGTTTATATATATATATGGTCGCAAAACCGTATGATACGGTTCTAGCTAAACCGTCTGATACGATCGTATCATACAGTTTAGACCTTTGGACCGATTTGTACACCATAATTTTCGCATGATGCTGCTCATATAATAACCTCATTATTTAAATGTTTTAATCTTTTCCTTGTTTTATTGTCAGTTGTTTGAACTGCAATTTTTTTGAGTATTGTCAAACTATATTTGGATGTTGTTAATTGAACTGTATCTTAAGGTTATTCATTGAGGATAAACAAAATTCACATACACATATCCTTAGTTTAGTTTTAATTTTTAAACATGAAATGAAGTTTTGGTTTAACTCTATGTTATGCAGTTTGTGAGTTAAGCTGTTTTGCCATAATTTTTGGAAAGTAAATTTTTAACATACAATACAATACTAGAAATCTATAATTTACACTTTGTTGTTTAATTTATTTCTAGTCAAATGCAGAAAAAAAATGTTTTAATTATAATTATTTTTGCCCAAAAGAGCATTAAATGTTATTATGTGTAGGTGGATAAATGTATGCCTCCCACATTGGCTGACATCCCTTCAGGTTATCTATGATTGGATTTCCAAGAACTTACCTACCGGTATACTCCCATTGCAAAATGATCTACAATAATCATCTTTTTACTCAATTATGTTGGTTTAAAACCTCTGAAGTAAACTTGAAATTTCTAAGTGCATTGCAATCGTAAACCACAAATAAAAAATAACTGTTAACTTGACAATTACAACATGAACTTGAAAGGAAAAGGATTGTGAATTATTTTATGAAACCAGGATTTTTAATACAGGCCAATTAAAAAGTTATGTAGTTGTAAAGGGTACAGTCAAGCTTCATTGATTAGTCATTCATCTCTGGAATGAACTTGTTTTTACTTCATTTATTCACTCCACCTAGGGCCCTTATGCCCTCTTGTTTTTTAATTATTATACCCCCATTACCATTGGTAATGGGGGCTATATAGGAGTCACTTTGTCGGTCAATCGGTCTGTCTGTCGGTCTGTCTCTCTGTCTGTCCCGAAATTTCATCCGATCTTCACCAAACTTGGTCAGAAGTTGTATCTAGATGATGTCTAGGTCAAGTTTGAAAATGGGTCATGCCGGGTCAAAAAATAGGTCACGGGGTCACTTAGTGCGTTTTAAACCAAAGTTTGTCCGGGCCATTACAAAGTCATTTATCGTTAGATTTAAAAATCATTTGGTACATTTGTTCACCATCATTGGCGCGAAAACAATTATGTCGATATCTCCAAGGTCAAGGTCACACTTTGAGTTCAAAGGTCAAATGCTTGTCCGAGCCATAACTATGTCGTTCACTGTGAGATTTTAAAATCATTTGGCACATTTGTTCACCATCATTGGACGGTGTGTCAGGCCAAAGAATTACGTCGATATCTCCAACGTCAAGGTCACACTTTGAGTTCAAAGGTCAAAAATGGCCATAAATGAGCTTGTCCGGGCCGTAACTATGTCGTTCATTGTAAGATTTTAAAATCATTTGGCACATTTGTTCACCATCATTGAACAGTGTGTCGCGCAAAAAATATTACGTTAATATCTCCAAGGTCAAGGTCACACTTTGAGTTCAAAGGATAAAAATGGCCATAAATGAGCTTGTCCGGGCCATTACTTTGTCATTCATTGTGAGATTTTAAAATTACTCGATACATTTGTTCACAATCATTGGACGGTGTGTCATGCAAAAGAATTACGTCAATATCTCCAAGGTCAAGGTCACACTTTGAGTTCAAAGGTATAAAATGGCCATAAATAATCTTGTCTGGGCCATAACTATGTCACTCATTGTGAGATTTTAAAATTACTCGTAACAATTGTTCAAAATCATTGGACAGTGTGTCATGCGAAAGAATTACATTGATATCTCCAAGGTCAAGGTCACACATAGAGTTCAAAAGTAAAAAATGGCCATAAATGATCTTATCCGGGCCATAACAATGTCATTCATTGTAAGATTTTAAAATGACTCTGTACATTAATTTTGTTCACAGTCATTGGACGGCGTGTCATGCGAAAGAATTAATGAATGCATAAATGATAATGGCATAATAATTCTTAAAAATTGCCATAAATTAGCTTCTCTTGTTTTGTGAAGACAGCATGTACAATATTCTGTGTCAATGCAGCATGTTGGGGTATATGTCACGTCTGTGACAAAGCTCTAGTTTCATTTTGTAATCTACTTCAGTTGTTTTGCACAGAAAGTCGACTACAACACAATAATGTACAACTGAACCTAACTAAATAATGGCTGATGACGTCAAGTGATTTTGTGAAGCCATTTGTAAAATAATGATGCTAGAAAGTTTTCTTTCATCACTGTGTATTCACAGCATCATAAAACTTGCAGGAAATAATGATGAGACTTAACACTTGCTTCTGTAGGTTTTGCATCAAATTTTGGTTGACTTTGACTTTTGAGTATTTTGAGAGTGCTTCAAATATTTGATATACATGTAACACAAACAGTATGAAAATTTGCATCTGTATGATAAGCATTAAAAATGTCATCTGTATGATAAGCATTAAAAATGTGATATCTATAATGTGCTGTGATTGAACGGGGGTAAAATTCCAACATTTATTTGCATTATGATCTTCATTTATTGAAATCATCTATAATTCTGCCCATTGTGTTTCTTGTTGCAGTCAAGTTTGTTCTATACCATCCCAGCCATGTTCCCACTGCTTTTACTGTGACCCCGAAGTCCTCTCAGATTCCACTTACGAATATAAACAGGATGTACTATGTAACCAGTACTACAAGGGAAAAAATTTCACAGAGGCTATGCTGCCTGAAGAGTTAGCAAATGGCAAAATACCTGTGTGCAATGTTGGAACAGTTCCAGGTATGTTATTACACATGTTCAATGCTAGATGACTGTTTGCTTTTTTAGCCTTACATTTTTCAAGCAAAATGCATATTTACTCCTTTTTTTGGCTTTACATTTTCCTAGTGAATAAGGATATCTGAATAGTCAATTATGCTCTTGGTTCAGTTTCAATTGCATGATCATTATAGCATTTCATATCATATTGTGTGGAATCTCAAAATTTTCTATGATAGTTCACAAAAACACAAGATGACACACCAAGTTTGTTTGGTGCACACAATATATCATATCGTGTTGAAAGTATTGTATACCCTTTAGAAATCTGTACAGGAAGAAAATGTACAGAACTGGTTCATGTGGTATCAGTACACCAGTCATCAATCACTGATTTTTTTTAAACAGTTACTAATCATGCAATCAAAAGGCATTGTCAGAGGCCTCACGATTTCAAAGAAATGATTAACATTTCTTGAAAACAAATCTTAATTGATGTGATAAAAATGACAATAAATTCCCTCAATTAAATAAACCATGCTTTGATTTAATTTCCTGTTTCTATGTAAACAACATCATATATGATCAAATGTTTTTTGCAACTTATAAAGATAGGTAATTGAAAGGACTATTTCCAATACTTTTTGTCTAGATGCCATATGAAGTACTAAGACCATTATTTTCTGTCAAGCACAATATCAGAAGAAATTTCTTATATAAATTAGAGTGTTAATAATATTATCAAATCGGAGCTTGTCAAAATAAATGTTCATCTGAAGATGGTGTGTTTTGCTTGTAAGACCTTAGCACAACATTGAAGATAACAGATTTAATTTGGGAATAACATAGCTTGTCAAGACAATAACTTCATCTTTCATTAGGCAAAATTAAATATTACAAGCCAAAAGGTCAATATTAGTTTTAAAGGTTAAAGGTCAGATTTAGGCATAAAAAAAACTGGTTTGGAATTTAATTTCACCATTCATAATGCTATTTTAAAATAGCATGCCATACAATTGTACTTCATGTTTAGATGGCATATCTCATGCAATAATTGTTTCCTAACATAAATGTCAATGTTACACTTAACCCTTTGCATGCTGGGAAATTTGTCGTCTGCTAAAATGTCGTCTGCTAAATTTCTAAAATTAGCATTTTCTTTGATTTTTTTTCAAAGAATACTATCAGAATAGCAAACAGTTTGGATCCTGATGAGACGCCACGTTCTGTGGCGTCTCATCTGGATCCAAACTGTTTGCAAAGGCCTTCAAAATCCGGTTCCAGCGCTCAAAGGGTTAAAGGTCATTGCTCATCATACATCTTGTTCAGACTGTAATGCCATCATTAATTGAAAATAACTTGCCACAAATATAAAACCTTATTTCTGCGTCCCCATTTTATAAATTGTCCCTACTTCTTAAGATGGGCCCTTGTCCCCAACAGTTTAAAACCACGGCAGAACACTGAATATATCAGTTGCCATACTTGTATTTGTTTCACAGTTTTAAAACAATGACTTTCTAACTACTGAAGCACTGCTTCAATTCAATGATATTTGCCTATAAAGAATAAAATAAATAGACCACCAGTGGCAAGCAAAATAGATTGGAGCCTCGCTGAGGGAAAACAGGGCTTAATGCATGTGCATAAAGTGTCTTCCCAGGTTAGCCTGTGCAGTCTGCGGTCAGGTACGACACTTTCTGGTTTTGTCGAATTTTTAAAGGATGTCTCTTGAAAACCAAAATTCAGTGTAGACGGAAAGTGTCGTCCCTGATTTGCCTGTTCAGTCTGCACAGGCTTATCTGGGACAACACTTTACGCACATGCATTAAGTCCCGTTTTTCCAGAGGGAGGTTCATTTTATTTATGAGGATCATTTTCAGGATGTGGCCCTCCACCTCAAGATCACATTCAGCCTGCGCTGTTCTGGTACTGTGACCCGGGCTACAGCAGTCAACCCCACTCTGTCTACTTCTCCTGCGCCCTGATCTGCAACTATACGAGCACTGTGGCATACCAGTACTACTGCAATGAAAGTCTTCGCTGGGAACTCCTTGAAGTGTCTAATTCTAGCTGTCTAGCAAATGGTAAACTATGTGTGATTTTAGCTCACCTGGGCCCGTTTTCACCAAACCATTCTAAGACAAAAGTATAAAGAATAGACGTAGACCCAAGAAATCTTTGAATACATGCAGTTAGCATGAATGACCTGACAAGTTATATCGCGATCCTGATATATCTCAATCCGTGGATTCCGCGAATCGCGATATATTGGAGTTACAGTGCATAATCATCTAGTGGTCTTTTACACAGATTGTTCAAATAAAATATATGGGATCAAAACTGACCAAGCCTCAGGTGTCCCTTTTTTTAATGACAATTTAACAAAAAAACTGTTAACATCTTCTCTTAATGTAACAACAGATAGAAGTCCTCTTCACAATATGTTGAAATTATGTCTATGGTGTAAGAAATGTGGCTGGTATCACATTTTGAATATAGACTTAATTAGCAAAAGAACTGATCTTCTTCAAAAGGAAGGCATATAGGTGTAATATATGGTATGCATCATCAGACAGTGGTCCTCTACTACTAAGTTTGTTCAAATTTAATAGGCCGCTGGGGTCAAATTGGCTGCACTCGTGTAGTGTGGTGTAAAATGTTTGTATAGACTTACATAACAAGATATGTTCACATTATGACCCTGTAGTAGTTTACAAAGAAGAACCCGATTTTGAAGGCCTTTGCAAACAGTTTGGATCCAGATGAGACGCCACAGAACGTGGCGTCTCATCAGGATCCAAACTGTTTGCTATTCTGATAGTATTCTCTGAAAAAAATTGAAGAAAATGCTAATTTTAGAAATTCAGCAGACAACATTTTAGCAGACGACAAATTTCCCAGCATGCAAAGGGTTAAATACGGTGAAAATTCCTAATAAGCAAAACAAACATTGTGTTATTTGTTGTAATAAATATATTATATTAAAATAGGTTACATTATGTCTCAAATGTATAATATTTGTCTTTAGTGACTTCTTCAGTGACTGAAGACGTAGTGCATGCATCAACTATAAAGGCTGGTACAGGTAAATACAAATTTAATGAACCTGACGAGAAAAATGCTTATAGTGATGCTAAGCTTTAAAAAGAAAAAGGTTTTTGTATGCTGCATTTATTTGGTTGCTGATTGTTATTTTTAGACATATTTTTTTTAATGAAAAATCTCGGCTTTTACATTTTTAGAAACTGGTTGGTTTGGTGTTCCAGCAACATTATCAATTTACATAAAATATGCATCTCCATCATTGAAATGACACGGGTTGTTTCCACATTGGTTTTTTGAAGTTTGTATGAAAACAATTTAACAATTGTAAATAAAATAATATGTTTAAACTATATATCTGAAAATAAACTATGTTGAGCTTGGTGATTCATAGTATTTATTGGGAATTGATTTTTATGCTCCCCATATATATATATATGGGGAGCATAAAGTTGCCAGTTTGAAGTTCCGTTATTCCTTCCTTCCTTCCTTCTTTCCTTCCGTCACACTTTTGTTACAGTTTCTCATGGCGCCTTCAATACTTTACCGATCTCTTACATATTTGGCATGCAGGTACCTTGCATGGACCTCTACCTTTTCATGACGTTTGTGGTCACTGGGGTCAAGGTCACCGAGGCTCATAATAGATTTTCCGTCCCACTTTTGTTACAGTTTCTCATGGCGCCTTCAATACTCTACCAATCTCTTACATATTTGGCATATATGTACCTTGCATGGACCTCTACCTTTTCATGATGTTTGCGGTCACTGGTTTCAAGGTCACCGAGGCTAATAATAGATTTTCCGTCCCACTTTTGTTACAGTTTCTCATGGCGCCTTCAATACTTTACCGATCTCTTCCATATTTGGCATGTAGATACCTTGCATGGACCTCTACCTTTTGATGAGGTTTGATGTCACTGGGGTCAAGGTCAAGTTTACCAAGGCTAATAATAGATTTTGTCAAGGTCTTTTTTTTTTTTTTTCCCACAATTAACCCATATATCGACAAAGCATCATTGGGGAGCATCCATCAGTTTTACTGATATCCTTGTTTTATTCTACATGTAGTTAATTTATGAAATACAAATGCATGGTACACCCAAAAAAATTCAATACAAGTAAAACAAAAAAACTGGCTCAGGGAATAACAAATATCAATAATGTGTATTCCGCATATTAAATATACTTTTAGAATGACTTATGTTCTTTTCTGTATTGTTACAGCATGGATTGTACCCATGATTGTTGGATGTACAGTCGTCGCTGGTGTGGGGTTGATAGTTGTGTGTGTCATCTATCGTAGACGCATCTGCCGTAGATGCAAAAAGGGAGGTAAACATAAGGAAGGTAAACATGTTCATGGCTTGGCATTATTATATAGTTGACAACACATACTAAAATCATATCTGTGGTTATTTTATGTGCTGAAAATTGTACAAAAGTATTCTCTGCTCTCATAAATGATTACATGTAAATTCAGTTTTTCACGAGGCACTTATTTTAGTGGGTAAAGACATTTCATAGACCTCATGAAGAATTGGTTGTTTGGACTAAAGAGTGATTGGCAGTATTTGTGTGTGTGGTAAAAATCAAGTATGTTGGCCCTATATGGACAAGGCATATAGTAAGCTTCATGAGATTTGGGTGATTGGCCTTAAAACATGTTTATTGCATGGAAACAAAACATTCCTTAGAAAATAACTTATTATGCCCCCCCTTCGAAGAAGAGGGCGTATATTGCTTTGCACATGTCGGTCCGTCGTTCTGTCGGTCGGTCGGTCTGTCGGTCCGTCTGTCGGTCCGTCCACCAGGTGGTTTCCGGATGATAACTCAAGAACGCTTGGGCCTAGGATCATGAAACTTCATAGGAACATTAATCATGACTTGCAGATGACCCCTATTTATTTTGAGGTCACTAGGTCAAAGGTCACAGGTCAAGGTCACGGACACTGGAAATAGGAAAAAGGTTTCCGGATGATAACTCAAGAACGCTTACGCCGGGGATCATGAAATTTCATAGGGACATTGGTCATGACCGGCAGATGACCCCTATTGATTTTCAGGTCACTAGGTCAAATGTCAAGGTCACAGTGACCTAAAGCAGTAAAATGGTTTCCGGATGAAACCTCAAGAACGCTTAGGCCTGGGATCACGAAACTTCATAGGGACATTGGTCATGACCGGCAGATGACCCCTATTGATTTTCATGTCACTAGGTTAAAGGTCAAGGTCACAGTGACCTGAAGCA